>PVIA01015641.1:0-21932 GCA_004024845.1 Tonatia bakeri | reverse complement strand
GATACGTTTATTGATTGGGGGAGAGAGAGAAGCGTCCATGAGAGAGAGAAACATCAGTCAGTTGTCTCCTGTAGGTGCCCCAACTGGGGATCGAACCTGAAACCTTCAGGGTATGGGACGACACTGCAACCAGCTGAGCCGCCCAGCCAGGGTGACAATCCGTATCTTAGTAAGTCACTGCCAGAAAACAGCTGGCCATCCCTAAGGAACAAAAACACTCCTGCGTATGACCACGGAAACCATGAGATAACTTTTCCTCCCACATTTCCTCTGTGCCCAGGGTGCTCTGCACCAAATGTAATGCTCGTTCCGAGTGTCCGGCCGGCTCTGCCACTCGGTGTCTGTCTTCCTCTTCCTCCCGAATTGCTTTCTAATTTACTTCGCTCTGCTGTTAACTTCTGGGATACAGACCCCACCACCCTAGATCAAGGGCCATTTCCTGAAACAGGTCACGCCTTTTGAAAGTGGTCCTGTTGTGGCAGTAACTTGGATCGATGTGAGCAGTGGTGAGGGGCCCCCGGGGGTCGGGGCCGGGGCCCTCGCCCTGCTGCCCTCAGCGGTGCGTGGCCTCCACGCAATTCGGGGGAACAGCTCTGCATCCCTTCTCCTACCCCTGCTCTTCCTTGCCTCAGGAGACCCCCTCCTACCCCATCGTCCACTCTTTCGTCACTTGTGCCCAAGGCAGAACCAAGGTCATTTTGTTCCTGGAGCTGAATTCCTGTTGGAAAACAGGAGCTTCCGGAACCTCCTGTGCCACTGGCCTGGGCCACCCCCTGTTGCTCCCGGGTCTTCCCCGTGGCCAAGGTGCCCCATTGCCTGGGGGTCTGCAGGTCTTCCCCCTGATGGACAGGTGTGGGGTGGGGCGGGGCAGCTTCCTGGAAAGACTCCTACTCAACACAGCGGCCCACCTTTGCCCGAGGCGCAGACTGGTCTATGGAGACACACTCACGTTCTGTAAGATGCTGAAATTTTTCACCCTTGTAATACTACTGTTGGCACGTAGCGCCAAAGCGATTGCTTTCTCAATTAGGGGCTGTCTTAGAGGTAAGAGTGTGATTGCAAAGCCTTTTTCAGAGGAAATCCAGGAGAAAGTGGAGTCGGTGCCGATGGGACCTCTGCTAGCCTTCCAGGAGACAGCGTGAGGGCTCCCCGAGGAGGTGGGGGCGGGGCAGGGGATGGGAAAGTAGCTTACGTTATTACAGAAACCCACACTGCAATATCATGGATGCACTGGGCACCTCAGGCTGCCCGCCCTGCCCCCTCGGAGGGAGCCCGTCCATCTGGCTGCAGGGAGAGGTCACAGCACATATTTTTGGTTTCACCCTAAATCCACCCAACCTCGCCTCCCAGAGACTCATTCAACAAAGTGAGAAAATTTAAAGAGCCAAAGCATCTACCAGCCAGTGAAGCACAGTGCAAGGAGGGGGGCCATCGAGCCTGGTCGTGGCAGGTTGGTGGGGTCCAGGCCCCACACAGACGTTGCAGCCATGAGCCCTGAGGGGCAGACATGGTGGGCAGAGGACTCGACCCAGAGCCCCGCCCCTTGCCCCCACCCCCACCAGCAGCTGTGACAGCAGGCACACATCGCCCTCCTGGGGCCGGGGCAACTGTGAACACAGAATTGCATTCCATGAGGACAGGCTAAAGTTCTGGAAAGTTCTTTTTTTCTGGGTGGATAACGAGAGAAACTGTCTCAGGAGTGCAGCCCTAAGGGGACCTGTCAGGCGCAGGTCACCCCAGACCCGGCCAGCTCTCGCCCCCGGGGAGGCCTCACCCAGCTCTCCCACATTCACTGTGCAGCAGCCTGGCAGCGGAGGGGGGGAGCCCCCAGACCTTTGGGTGGGGGCAAGGGGGCCTCGGGCGACACCTCCCTCAGCTCCTGGGCACCAGGTTCCAGTGCTGGTCAAACTAAATGGACTTGATGTCTCTCCTCAAAGACCCATGAGACCTGGATTGAAGCTTCCAGTGGGCCTTTGGCTTGCAAAGAGCTGCCCTACCTCAAAGCGATTTTATGAAGAAAGGAGGAAGGAAGGCATGGCAGTGCGCCTCACGCAAAACTCCACCTTAGTGCCGGCAGAGGTCACAATTCTGGCTAGAACCCGAAGCCCTGCTGTGGCGGCCAACCTCCCTCAGAGGAGCAGGTGAAGTCCCCACAGAGCCTGACACTCCCTGTCACCCCCACCTTTCCCACTGCTGTCCCCCTGCTGTCCTCCAGCCGCCCTGACATCCCCTCTGCCTGCACCCGGGGCACCTGCGCTGGCCCTTCCCTCTGCCTGGGATGCCCTTCCAGGGGGACCGCCCCATGGCTCCCTCCCTCACTTCCTCTCCCAGTGCCACCACATCTAAAATCACACCCTTCCCAACACACATGCATGCTCACACATACTCACACGCATACACTCGCACTGATACACATCCTTCTCCCCCTCTTCTCCTTAGCACCTGTCACAGTTCCACCCTTTGTGTATCTTACTTGCTCCTTTCGTTTGTGTGTGAATCCCGCCACCCCCCTGGAATGTGAGCTCCGTGGAGAAAGGGAGGCCGCATGGCCTGGTTTTCGCTCGTTTTCCGTGGCTGACCTCCTGCGAGCAGGAGGAGCAGGGCCTTCTGCGGGGCAGAGGGAGATGCCGACTGTGGCCTCCAGGTGCCTGGGCACATTTTCATTCTCTCAGTGGCTAACCAACTGGATTTCTGCCTGTTTTCCTGGGGGGGGGGTTGGTCATTGAATGTTCGTGACCCAGGGAGACACCATTCCAGAAAGGCAAGGCACTGCCTGCAAATCAGAGAGGACTTGTTTCTTGCAACCTCACCAAGCTTTTGAGACTCTGGTGATCCCTCCGTCTTCTCCGGACAACCGAGTACGGCCGCCACCACAGTCACTTTTAGAACGTTGACGTCACCCCAGAAAGAAATCCTGGGCCCCTTAGCCCTCAGCGCCCCATCCTCTGATGTCCCCAGCCCTAAGTGGCCCCTGCCTACTCCCCTCCTCTACAGGTTTGCCGATTCCCATGTCCATGCTCAGTGGAATCTCAGAGTGCTGGCACGTGGGGGGCTGCCACCAGGCGTTTCCATGTGGCATGTTATCAGGCTCCGGCCACGTGACGGCAGGTGCCAGAGCTGCGTCCCGTCTTACGGCTGAGTAGTGCTGTGCTTATCCACTCATCAGCCAACGGACACTGGGTTTGGTTTCGCTCTTCTGCCTTTTGGCTGGTGTGAGCCACACCACCCTAAAATCCCGGTGTGGACATACCCTCTCATTTCTCCCAGGCACATACCCAGGAGTGGAGTTGCTGGGGCCCATGGAATTAGGAGTTTAATTATTTGAGGAGCTGCCAGGCTGTTCCCACCATGGCTGCACCATTTTGCCTCCCCTCCAGTGTGTGTGGACGAGGACTCCGATATCTCATGTCCACTCCGGAAGCAGCCCTCCTCTGAGTCCTTCCCCGGGGACGACTGAGACAGAGAGACCCCGCAGGGCGTGAGCAGGCGGGAGTTCAGACTCTCGGGTGGGCAGCATTTCCCACAATTCTCAGCCTTCCCTGCAGACCCAGCTCAGCCTATGAATATGACGGCTCGCCAGGCTCCTACTGGTCCTTGGTCCTCACCCTGGGAACTCGCCGGCCTCTGCTTCCTTCCCCCTGACCCTCCCCTCGTGTTCTGACCCCACCCCACCTTCCTTTCTTGGGTCTCAGTTTACAGCTCAAGGCTTCCTGCTTTTGACATCTCCTTTGGCTCATGTGACTCTGGGTCAGCCCTCACACACCCCTGACTGACAACACCCTGAGGACACAGGCTAAGCACCAGCCCTCAGGTGGAACACCCCACTCCACCCGGTGAACCAGTGAGCTGGGTCCCCCCACCCGACCCACACCACCCCAACCCCCATGCCACCTCCACACCCCCTGGCGGGAAAAGAATGAGCAATACTGGAACACCAGCGGCATGTTTTCACCTGAACAGGCAGACAACAGCAGCTCTGCACCAGGTGAGCTCGGCCCAGATGAGGGAAGGGCGAGAAATGGGGGTCACGCGCACCTGCCGACATGCACAGGTGAGTGCTTCCATCTGCTGGCTAAGTCGGCGGCGCGCCCAAGGGGAGAGGGCAGGGGGCACGCTTGTAATCCTATGTTCCGTTAGCGCCCACCTTAGGGAACGGATTATTCTGCAAAAGGAATTCAACCTTCCAGGATTTTTATATCAACTCAGACTGTGGATCAGGTTTCTTCTTTTAAAGACAAGCCCATGGACAGAGATGCTTCAATGATGGTTTGTTGTTGTCCTCTGGCTTCATTGGTCTGTATCGACAAAAGTCACCAGGGACCGTCACCGGGCGCGCACATAAGTGGTCCCCCCTGACCAAGGCCACCTGCAACCGAACTGCCCTGAGACTCATGGGAGCAAAGAAACGGCCTTGACCCGTGAGAACGCTTCACCCCGGCATTTCCCAAGGAGCAGCCCCGAGCTGTGTCTCCGCAGGCTGGTAACAGGTATCAAGTGACAAAAGGCCCCATGCGCCGGCAGGCTTATAAATCACAGATTAAATACTGTCTAAGCAGGCTTATTTACTGCAGCATTTTTTGGTGGATTTTCATACTGCAATGGGAATTATGAACCTCCAGGAGCAGGGTGAACTATGTGAGATTTCCCAAGCTCTTCTGGCCGCAGAAACCACGCTGTAAAGAGTTTCTGGGGCCGTGTGTCCCCAGATCCCACTGATGCTCCGTCCAGCACACCCGTGTGTGGAAACCAGAGGGGGTTAACGTGAGGAGACCGGAGACCCCTGCGCACGGGCCCGGTCTTCTATTCTGCCTCCGTGATGCGACCACACAGTCCCCGTCACACTGCACTCCCATCAGAAGCAGACCTCAAAGCCCCGACAGGCTGCGGAGTATTCAAAGTCGCCTACAGGGACAGTCCCACACCCGGGACCCACAGGAAAGGCAGAAGTGACCCTCGGCGCTGCAGGATGGCTGGCCGACATCCGGGGAGCCAGACAGCCACAGCACGGGCTGGCAGGGCCAATGGGCACCGCAGAGCATGGGCTGGCTTCCTGACTCTTCAGGGTCGTGGTGACAGGGAAGTGGGTGTGGGGGCCACACTCAGCCCAGTTTGGGAACTGCTGACAGAGAGGAGCCCTCTCAGGGAAGGTGGGGGCCCCTGCTGTGGGCACGCAGGTCCAGAGGGCTCCATCCCTAAGGTTCTGTCCTTCATGTTGGCTGTAGGGAGGAATAAATCAATGGGTGGAGCTGGGGCGCCTTCCAGCTCCCCCGTGGCAGGCTCTGCAGCTGCTCTCCCCGTGCTGGGCTCCAGCCAGAGACTGTTCACCAATGGGGGAGGGGGGGCCGGCACAACTCAGCTGGATAGAAATGTCACCTGTCCATCTTGGAGCCTGTCACCTACAGAAACGAGGGTGCACTGAGGACCGACGTTCCAGCCATCCAAGCTCAGTGCCCACAGCTCCTGGAATCTCGCTGACACCAGCAGAGCGCCCCTCACAGACCCAGGGCAGCAAGTTCAGCAGAAACAGTGAGATGCCCTCCCCAACCTGAGGGAGGGTGGGGGTCGGGAGGAGGGGCTCGTGGACAGAACTCGGGGCGGGCATTGCCAACCATGCCTCACTGATTGCCAGGGGCCTTGAGGGGTTTCAGATCCTCACACTGTGAAGATTTCCCAACACGCACGCATGCACACATGTGCACACACAGACCCAGGCACAATACGCTGTGTCCACCTGGACTTGACCACCTCCCTCTTCTCTGCTCAGCAGAGTGGAGCTCTGGGCAGGATTTCCATTCACCATTTCAGGTTTTCAAGAAAAACCGTCAGTCTTAGAGAAATGGACTCAACTGTACAAAACATTGTAGTGTCCTAAGCACATGGTCAAGAAATGAATGAGGAATGAACGAACGAGAGAGTGCGTGTGTGAGTTTGCTCCTCCGTGGGCCCTAACAGTGCAGCCAGGGTCTGGAGACTCGAGCCGAAGAGAACGGGCATGGGCTGCATCTCCGGGCTCTGGCGGGCCCTGCCCATGGTGACTCCGGGTGAGAACATCCCCTGCAGTGGCCTCTGGCTTGGACGCTCAGACAGGCAGGGGGACAAGTAACCCACAGGAGGTCACTGGCCGCTTTCAGTCACTTTCTGCCGCATAAGGGCCTGGGGGTGGGCGTCTGCGCTCTGGTGGCAGGGAGTCAGGGAGTCATCCACGTGTTCTTGCAGGTTCCAGTGGTCCCTCCCTGCACTTCTCTTCCCCTTTTAAACCTCCTGCCCCGTTCCCCTCTGGTGTCCCCCAGGCCAAGGCAGAGGCTCCATTCCCACCAGGGGCCTGAGGAGCCCTGGCCAGAGAACCGGCCACATGGTTAGCTGGCCGCTCGGGGAAGATCTGGGATGACACCAAGCAGGCAGCAGGTCCAGCTGCTTCCCTTGGTTCATGCGTTATTGCCTTTTGGACAGAGGAGGAGGAGCGAGAACGTGCCATGGCCCCCAGGCTGAGAGCAGAGCCAGCCGTTGCTGGGGGTGATCTCCGAGAGCACACGGCACAGGCAGCGTGTCTTGGCCCTGAATTCTCATGCCCTTTGTCCCAAGAATCTGACTCCTGCCAACGGTCTAGAAGGGTCTTTCCTGGACAAGGCCCCTCAGTATGGTCTGTCCTCTGCAAATGGCAGTGATTTCTCCTGGGGCTGAGCTGGAGTCCAAGGCTCAGTGATGAGGACCATGTCTCACACCCTGCTTCTGTCTCACACCTGCTTCTGTCCTCACTGTGCTGACGCCAGTGGGCACGCCCTCCGTGTTTGGCCCTCACCTCACTTGGGAGCAGGGTGAAGCCTCTGACCTGGGCTCTGAGGACCGGCCTGGTCCTCAGGCTGCGTGACTGTCCTGGGTATTCAGCCATCTGCTTGGGCTCCCACACCCCTTGCAAGCATCAGCAGCCCTGCCTGGACCCCTGGCCTGGGAGTCCTGGGCGCTTGGATTAGACTGTCCCCCTCCCTTCGGGTCCAAGCATGGGACAGACACCTGGTGAGGGCAAATGTCTCACCAAGGCCTGAGCGTCCTCCTCTGGGAGCTGAGACCACCGGTAGAGGACACAGCTATTGGAGAGGGAGCCCCCCAAAGCAGAGCCTGGTCTCTGGAACGACCCGGGGTAGGCGAGGTCCTGCCAGCAGCCATTCCTGAGGTCCTGGCTGGATACTTCTGGAAGTGGCCTCTCTGAGACCTTCACCTGTCCAGTCACCCTGCGTCTTCAGTCCTGCGAAGCCTGGGCGAGAATTCGGGCCTCCAGGGCCCTGGGCCTCTGCCCTGTGCAGGGAGGGGGTCGGTTGAGAAGCAGGTTAGATGACGGATCCCCGACACGCAGCTGCCCCCTCTTCCTCCATAGCTGCCCTGGGTCGAGGCCAGCACGCTTCCTCAGCTAAAGGTCAACAGGACAATTTTTTGGCTTTCCAAGCCCTATTGTCCCTGTCACACTGTGCCACACTGCCACCGCTGGCTGGAAGCAGCCGAGGCAGTCGGGCATGAACACCCATGGCTGCTGCGCTCCAGTAAAACATTATTGACAAAACCAGGGGACCAGCCAGATTGGGCCCACGGGCTGTCATTTGCCAACTTGCTGCATCCAGTCCTCCGCCACCTGTCCCTGGAGTACACAGCCTCCCCTCCCCCCCCCACACTGTGCGTCCATGCACCTGGGGGCAGGCACGCCGACCCAGGGCCCCAGGGCTGCCAGAGGAACGACCCTTCATTGGTCATAGTGTGTGTGAACACACCTGCCCCCAGACTGGCCGCACCTGTTCCGGGAAAGACTCTGTGGCTCACCCGAGATACCCTCACCCAGATGCCCTCCACTTTCATTTGCCAGACCCGCAGCCCCAGCCACACATTCCTGCGGCTTAGGCAGCAGCAGGGACCCATGGGGGTGGAGGTACAGAGAGGTTCCCGCGAACAGCCCGTGACCAGCTGTGCCCACAGAGCCCTCGCTGAGTTCTCAGGGCTCAGAGTGGGAAGGGGTGTGTGCTTGCGTGAGGCAGACTTCCAGGGATGGTGGCCTGGGGCTGGGGCCGGGCTGGCCAGCTGGGCTCACGGCCTCGGATGACCCGAAAACCCCCACTGCCTGCTGCTCACTCGGTCTCCCCCACCCCCACGGGAGCGGAGGGAGCTCCATGGCCAAGTTCACAGCCCAACAGCGTGTCTGACACTGCAGATTCTGACCTCGCTGAAGCAAGGCCTGCTTTCCAGAACAACTCCACCCTCCACTCTGTATCTCGGGAAGAAGTGCACCATCACGCACACTCCCCAGGCCACCCCCCTCTCCTCGGGTGGTGTTCGAACGTCTTACCTGAACCTGCTGCTGCTGGTCGGAGGTCTCACGCTGAAAACCTGATGGAGTACGACCATGTTGATAAGGAGTATTTAAGGCATAAGTGCATGAACTAACTTCGAGACTGTTGCAGCAATCATTATCAGAAAGATGCTATTATTATTTCTTTTTAAAATATTTTTTAGACTTATTTATTTTTAGAAAGGGGGAAAAGGGGGAGAGGGGGAAAGAAACATCAGTGCGTGGTTGCCTCTCACGTGGCCCCCTACTGGGACCTGGCCTGCAACCCGGGCTTGTGATGTGACTGGGAATCAAACAGGCGACCTTTTAGTTCATAGGCCAGTGTTCAGACCACTGGGCCACACAAGCCAGGGCATTATTGTTTCTACTTTTTGTTCAGGGAAATGGAGGCACTAGGAAATTAAAGCCCATGCAGAGGTGGACGCAGTCAGGGCTGGAGGCAGGCCCAGAACTCGAGGGGTTCGACGTCTGCGCCGAGTCTCACCACATCACACCCCGAAAAATTGTCTAGGTGCGCTGAGAGTATTTTCTGGTGTAGAATCCCATTTCTAACAGTTTGTTTTAACCTGGGTGCTTTCTTCCTTTTGATTACTATACAAAATTTTTTAAATATAAAATAAAGCAAAAAATCTACCACCAAAGGTAGTGACTTTTAGCTCTGTGGTTTATTACTTCATTACTTCCGTCCCCCCCAAGGGTTTTCTGTGAGCGGGCACACTCACACATGTGTGCATGTGTGTGTTCACATGTGCCTGTGACGAAGCTGGGCCCTGCCTGACTCTCTGGTCGGATGGATCGTGAGGACCCTGCCTGTCCCATGGAGGCGAAGTGCACCGTGAGCAGACGCACAGCTCCAGGGGCCGGCACTCGGTCAGGGCTCCAGACAATGACTGCATGCAGTGGGGCCAGCGCTGTGTTGGGGACCTGGAAAGGCATGTAGGCGCCAGCCATCCCGCCTGCGGTCTGAGACCCCACCAGCTACGGGGGGTGGCAGTGCAGCAGGGTGGGGGAGGCCGAGGCCGGGGCACACGACAGGCCCTCTACGTCCTCTTCAGACCGTCCCTGCTCTGACCAGTGTCCTGTCCTGCTGCCATCGCGTCCCACCCGGCCAGCTGGCTGATGCTCCCCAGACTTCTTTCCTCCCATGTTCAGGAGTCAGTCCAGCTCTCCCTCGGCTCCTCTGACCTTGACAGTGAGAGGCAGGTGCTACTGTCCCCAGCGCCTCCCCTGGGCCACGGGCCAGGACTGACTGTCCTGCACCCTGGGCCCACTGACCCACACGTCTCAGGTGGGTCTCACGGAAATGACTCGGAAAGCAGCAGCTCATGGTGGCCTCGCCTTCCACCAACAACCTTGTCCAGGAAGGTCACAGGAACTGCGCATTTGTCCTCATGCTGCTGGTTATGGGCCAAAGGTCGCAGCACCGGGCATCGGACAGGAACTCAGAGAAGCGGGGATTCCCGGCCTCTTGCTCCGCAGCCTTCTGCTCCGGAAGCCGCCTCCCCAGACCACGATGAGCTGACAGCAGGTTCCAGGCCGAGTGAGCAGGTGGGACGGGCGGGACAGGAAAAGAGACAAAGACGGAAGGAAACACAATGTCCTTCAGACAAACAGGCCGCCCCACACCGAGGGCTTGCCTGGACCAAGTGACGCAGAGCAGACACGTGTGGAAGGGCTGGTGGGCGCAGGACAAGGCTGTGAGGCCACCCCTGCCACTCACCCACTCTTGCACTGCCACTCAGCTGTCACACATGGGCCTCAAGTGTGTCCGGGGCTTTGAGCCGAGCTCCTGGGAAGGCACCCAGCCAGCTCCCAGGGACACCCTCAAGGGGACAGCAGCATGGGGAGCAGGGGCCCGGAAAGCCAGCTGGAGCACCAGCAGGGAGGAGGTGAGACCTTGAGCCCCTCCAGGACGCCCCAGCAAGGAACCACGTGGCAGAGGTTTATGCCCCCCTGAGGCCTGCGGGGTCACCCACCCAGAGTGGGGCCCTGACACACTCAGAGCCCGGCATCACACATGGGAGATGGGGGAGTTAGACTTGGGGGCATTTGTTCAAGTTGCATGAAATCATAACACTGTTTAAAGCCCTCGGTGGCTCCCTGTCTGCGTTCCCGGCTCCTCAGAGCCTCCCCACTTTCAATCAGCTTTTCGGCGTAGATAGCTCCCTCTGTTCTGACTCAAATTCCAGGTCAGGGCTGAGGAACGGTCCCCTTCGGCTGCACCCCGGGCCCATGGCCGGCAGCAATCCGGTCCACACTGGCCAAGCGCTCAGATGCAACAGCCTGGCCCCTACTGCCCACACGTACCTCCACCGCTGCTGCTGCTGGCCACATGGGCGATGGGGATAGTCCCCAGCTCTCCAGCAGCCCAGCCACTGGGGAAGGACCTCTCCTAACCGCAGGTCGGCATTCTGGGGCCGTGTTTCTCCTTGCCCAGGACACAGCTGCAGCTTTCTTGGGGGCCTAGGGAGCGCCCCACCGAGCCCGAGCAAAGAGAATACCACTTTCTACACTGGCCTCGCCCTGAGCGGCCTCCGCGGCCCCCGAACACGGAGGTGCTGCGACTGGTGCTGTTCATTTTCCCTGCGCCACAGGTTTCAGGAAACCGTGAGTGTTGTTCGGACGGGATCCCGAGAGACGGGAGGGAACTGTGGAGACGAGCACCCGTGTGCTCGGGCCTGCGGGGGTGCTGACGGCGCGATCCATCTTGACGACAAGCCGCCGCCGTCGGTGCGCAATCACGGCTCTCGGCAAGTTGTTCCCAGGTGGCTCGGGGAGACGGCAATAAGCAGAAAACAATAACAATCAGATTTTAATGAACGTTTGTTCCCTGACTCATTTCCTCCATAAATCCCGCCTGAATCTGCGTTTCAAGACTTTATCTGCTGCACACGCATAAGGCCTCAGACGCACATGCATATATAACATGTGTGCATGTGGCGTGAGACTTCGGGGGTGAGCTGGGAGGTGGGTGCACGTGCCTGTTAGGGGACCTGACTTCAGGCTCAGGCACACACAGCATCGTACTCCTCACGGCTCCTCAACGAGGATAACGTTTCTGCTGTAGAGGGGAGGAAACCAAGGCTCTGAGAAGTTAAGGAATGCGTCCAAGGTCACCCAAAGCCTCAGTGACGGAGGCAGTGAGTCCCCTCCAGTGGCCCTGTTTGACGGGGTTACCGATGACAGACAGACAGATGGACAGACGGACTGGTCCTAGATGCCAGGTAACCACACGGCCTGAGAGAAGCAGGGAGCAGGGTCTCGGTGCAGCACGCTGCTGCCAGCTTGGGGTCCCTCATCACGCTGCCCACGGATAAGTGTTGCCTCCTAAGAGCTGTCCACCTGACCCCGGCCTAACCCCCCAACTTCTCCATCGCCTCACCCTTCTGTGTCTTCCTCCTCTCTGTTCTTGGTGAGTCTGACTGCCCCGTCCAAAAGCACCGCCTCCACGGGCTCAGGGGCCTTACCTGCCTTGTGCAGCACCCTGGAGACCGAAACATTTATTCAGTGAATGCATGGGGGCCATGTGGGTGTCTCCCCTGATACCCAGTCTCATACCGTGTGTGAGGTTTTCCGGTCAGCCTAGAACACCCCAGCGGTGGTCCACAGGGGTCTCGACTCCGGCATTCAGGACACTCAGCGTTTTCTCCCCACTGGGAGTGGACACATGTGAGTGAAATGTGGGCAGTGAGGCCCTGTGCAAGTCCCAAGAACATCTGCTTCTCACCAGGTGTGATCGAAGCAGATGGAGAGGCCCTCTCACACAGGCCCCGTCCCTCCTAGCCGAGAGCCACACCTGAGTCCTGTCGGGCAATGTCTGGTCCTCAACCGGCCGAATCCAAGTCTTGTGGGAGTTTGCTGCGACTGCAGAGTCCCAGGCCCTTTGCTAAGCCCCCTGGGGTGGCTCACGCGTGTCGAACAAGGAGAAGCTGCCCCGGGAGCTGACCTCCCACCCCACGCGGGGTTCCCTCTCCCACGCTCATCTGCCTCAGTGACTCCTCCCCCTCAGGACCTGTGTATGGCGCACCCACGGGGCCAAAGCAGCTCCGCCGGGCTCTCGGAACACAAGCCGTGTGAGAACAACCCGTTGGCCTGGAATCCAGTTCGCCCCAAGTGGGGCAATGATGGGGAAATCCTTCGGCTACAAGCAAGCCTCTCCCTAATAAGAAAGCACCGTGTACTACTAACTTCAGAGGCCTTGTCATCTGACCTGAACCCCCAAAATGCCCTGCTGTCTCGTCTTCATTCTTTTCAGATCTGGGGGCACTGCTCACATATTTGGGGATTTTACAGTATGCTTCATGTGCATGCAGTAGGATGGAGGTTTGTCCAATACACACGCACACACACTCACACATGGGCATACATGGAGACACATGCATGGGCACACATGTGCAGGGACACGTGTGCACAGACACACACACTCCGCCAGGGCAGCCATCTCGAAGGCGCCTCCAACAGCCAAGTCTGAAGCGCTCGGAACAACAACATAAATAATGACGTCAGTGAACTATTACCCACAGAGAAAAACCAGGTCCATCCATTTGAACTGAGATGGAGGACTAGCGGGATCGATCCTTTCTGGGAGAGACGACGGTTCTTCCCGAGAGCGGAGCTTCAGTCAAGAATGTGGAGGGACCAGAGGGCAGAGGCAGGGACTGGCCACTTTGCAACACGACAGCAATAACTGTTGTCCGCAAGGATGGTTACTAGGAGTGGACTGTTCATGGGCAGAGAGGATGATGAGAAACACACCATTTGAATAATCTTAAACTCTCTCCCCACAAGACACCCATTAACGACAAAGGAACAAAGAATGACCGGATAGTCTGGGAACCTGTCAGGTGCCGCCCCAGCCAGGTGGCGGGGCTGAGCTGCACCAGGAAGGAGATGTGTCGGCATCCTCGCCCTCCCGAGAGGACTTACCGGAAACACGATAGCACTTTTGTGATGTTCTTGACAAAAACGCATAACCCCAATCTAACAGAAAGCTAACACAGAAAACCCGAATGGAGACACACCTTACAGAAGAAAACCCGGCCGTGTCCCTTAGAAACAGCGGTGAGGTCGTTAGAGACAAAGACTGGAACAGAATCCCGGATCAAAGATGACCCCGGAACCTGGCAGCTCGATCCCAGCCGGGAAAGGGACGTCACAGGACAATCAGTGCAACGTGACTACGGCTTGTCTATTACTTAATAAGCATGAATTAGTAGTAGACTCCTTGATTGATTATGGTGGTATGATGATTCCACATTTGGAGGAGTTAGAGGAAGGGTATTTGGGTGCTCTGTGTACAATTTTCACAATCTGGTTAGTTCTAAAAGTTTTAAAAAATAAAAGTTTAAAAACGTGCTCTGGGGGGCAGCCCAGGAGCTGCCGCACAGAACGGCTCAGCAGAGCCGCGCCGGTGGCCCTGACAGGACGTCGGCAGACATGCCAAACGCTTCGGGAGCCCTAGCAGGACCGCTGGAAATTAATCTGAATTATGCCATTAAGCAGATGTGCTCCGTGGGGCATGGACAGCTCGGTATGTCCTAAATGCCTCACCTGCTGCCGTGTCAGATGACATCAGATTAATTACACAGCTATCAGCAGATGCCACAGGAGAGGCGGTGGCACCACCGTCTGTCACCGGGCTGCGCAGAGCTGCCACCGGGCTGCAGGGATCGGACTCTCCACGCACGCACGCCCGGCCGGAGCACACTCGCGTGCATCTCAAAGCTGAAATGTGAGCTACAAGCGAAAGCAGCTGAATTAAAGAGACCTCCCTCTAAAGTCACCAGATTTTTCTCATCAGAACTGCTTAAGTGGTAAAGATTTATCATTTACGCTTGAAAATGCAAGGTCCATAGACAGAATGCTTTGTATATACAATTTATACGTCGAAACGCATTACTCTGTATTTGGTATTTAAGTTTAGTGCTTTACACACGTGTTTGAATATTTTATGCATCACATATCCTAATAATAAATTTGTCTTTTTCAGTTTGGCCAGCTCAGAGTTGGTTTTCTTTCTCCAAGAGTCCAGCTAGCACAGGTGACCTTGACCCTGATGAGCCCACTGCCCTGCCTGAAGGCCTGACCTCTGGGTATGACTCCAGCCAGCACAGCCTCCTTCTCATGGCCCCTGTTTGCCTCGTGGGCCATAAGTTGGGGCCTGATGGCCTTGACTGACCTTGGCCCACTGACAAGACCCTTTTAGGTCAACAAAGACATTCATCTCCTACTTGAAGCCCAACTAGAAGGTTTGTTGGGAACTGGGGCGCAAGAAGGGCCTGGTGACATGCATGGCTGCTCATGGACACGAGTACCTTTCTGCTTATCAGCGCCAGTAACCTCGGCCTTTTCCTGAACCCTTTACCTCCCAGGAAGATTTGCACGCGCTCCACAGAGCCGCTGAGAAGCACCAGACACAGGCATGGGCCGGCCTGGAGCAGGCAGCCCATCCCACCTAGAACCGGGTCCTGGTTTCTGAGCATCCACAGAGGCTGGTGGAGCTGAAACTCGGCCCAAACAAGCCCCAGATGCAAAAACTCTGCAGACTCCTGGGGCTGAGAACCCCTGCTGAGAGAGAGACGGCCTCACGGGGAGACACCCAGAAACGTGTCACACACATGGTCACGGAGCCCTGCCAACTACCAGGAGGAGAAACCAGACAAGCTCGGCTTGCTGGGCACTGGCCTCTGCAGGTCTGCACTCCGCAGACACATGCGCTCGGGCCCCCGCTGCAGACCGCCAGCACTCAGCAGCTCTGTGGAGCCTCTGCTGTGCGTGCAGAGGGACAGGGCTTAAGGAAAACACAGGTTCTTGTACACCTGCCCCCCTACCCCCCACCCCCTGCCCCGGATGCCAGCATCCAACGCACAACTCCCGGAGCAGCCCCAGCGACAACCAGACAGTTATCCTGTGATGGTCCTCGGGCTAAGTGTTTGAAAACAACATTGAATAAAAATAGGCTTTCCAGTGAACTCAGCAGTCCTGGGGGCCCAGGGAGGGCCGGTGGGAACTGAGCTTCGTGAGGCTGTGGATGTCGCTGGGCCTGAAATCTGCCAAAACCCACCCAGTCCCAGCCTGGTGGTGGCGGCCTTCCTGCTTTCCAGAAAAGATACAGAATTTCTCCCTTTTCTTCCTTTCTTTTTTTTTTTTTTTTAATTTCTTCAGCCCTATCTGTGTCAGGGGAGGGAGGAGTTAAACACAGAGTAGTCACACCTCCCTTGCAACAGAAGCCCACGCCCGCTCTGGAAGCCTTCATTAAAGCTTGTTCCAGAGCCACAGCCTCCAGCCACACTGCCTCGTGAGAGGGCTGGCGCGGCCCCCATGAGAATGGATGATTTTATCAGCTCGGCCCGATGGTGCACGAGAAAGCAGGAGAGCCTTCGACATGCCACCGGGTGGGGGCTGGGGGAGACACAGTCATCCCGCAGGGGGTCTGGGCTCCCTGCTTTCCAATCCATTTCCATCACCCCCAAAATTACAGCACCAAGGGCACGCGTGGGCAGCCCTTCCTTCCTATTAACTCAGACCCACCATGGCCCCCTTGCTCCCCTCTGCATCCTCTCTGAGCGGGGGCTGGCCTGTGTCTCAGCGTTCCACACTCCTGGGTTCAAGGGCAAGAGGCAAAGGCTGTTGTCTTTAAAAAGTTGTTTGTGGAGGCCCTACTTCGTGCAGCGGGACCAAATCCTGACAGTTAGAGTCAAAATCCCGGTGTTCGTTGGTTCCAGCTGAGCAACCTGGTTGGCCGAGTTCTTACGCCTCTTTGTGATTCGGAATCCTCATCTGTGAAATGGGCGTGCAAACGGTGCCCGCCGTAGGGTATGCAGGTGAGAATTGAAGACGCTAATGCATACAGGGCTCTTGCCCAGAACCCGGCATCCCTGGGCAGGAACTATGAGCTATGGCGGGTTTTCATGCCCTTGGGTGGGTCTTGTCTAAGTCCCAGGTTGCCCCAAGGGCATGAAAACCCCCCAAAAAAGCTGAGAGCTGGGTTATCGGGAGGGAGCTGGAAGGAAGGGCCAGGGAGAGTTCCAGAAACAGAAGGAGAGATAACGGAAGGCTATGTCCCTAACACACCCACTCAGAAAGGAAACCTGCGCCTTGGTCCTGCCTGGGACCCTCTGAGGAGAGTGTAGAATTGTCCCTCCAGGGAATCAGGGGAGGCTTCCTCCCCGGAGCCTGCCGCACTGGTTCAGGGCTGCCTCTAAAGCTCTAACTCCCCCCAGTCCTGTGTTGACAAAGGGGCTGCTGGTAGCATCTGCCCCCACGAAGCCCTGGGCAGAGAACAAAAGATGCATCTCATGCTGGGGGCTGCCAGGGAAGGAGGACCCGCAGGTGGACGGCAGAAAAGGCCCCCGGAGGATGAGTCGCCCAGTGCAGGCTTAGGGGCCCGGCAGAGCCAGTGTGGGGAGGGGAACAGGGTCAACTTGCAGTTTTAGGGGGTGAGGATGACACAGAGCTCATGGTGGTTGCCCTGAGTCAGTTGCTAGAGACACGGCTAAGGGGGAAAGCCAAGCACCAGCCATGTGGTGTGTCCTTGCACCATGGCAGCTGTCACTAGAGCATCCCAGCCGCTCCCTCCCCAGGCTGCGTGCTGTCCACCGACACCCCCGAAGCACCAGCACCCCACATCTGGGATGGCACAGTTAGCCATCCCATCCCGAGAGATCTGAGTGGTGCTCAGCCTCGGTCTCGGGTGGGGGCTCCTCACATGGGTCTCGTGCTCTGACAGTAAGTGTTGTCAGCTGCAAGAGATCTATGACACTTGAGCAACGGGAAAAAACCTCAGAGAGAAGGCACGAAACAGCTCATTACAGGCCGTGTTACCCCGTCCCCGCGTCACCAGCCACGCATCCCGACACGTCCTCGCAGAATGAGGGGAAAATTCAATCAGAGCGACGTTCTCAGAAGTTCAATATCACTGCCATGATTAGCTAATCAAATCCCCGCGGCCTGATGATATTACTGTTCTGGGCTGTAATTTCCATTTCTCGTGCAATTCGTCTTTGTCTGAGCCCAGACCCACTTTCTTGCAGTTCCGGGCACCGGCTAATTTGAGTAAATGAGACAAGCGCCATGAAGAGGTGACTATCCATTGTATTTCCCACGTGGGGGTGGGGCAGTGCGCCACACCCTCCAGTGGGCAGGCCACGCGGGCATCGAACGAGCGCAGACAACCCAAGATGGCGAAGGACCCAACAGTTACGGGTCGGTCTGGCGCCTGATTCCCTCGAAGCTTCTGTGACGGATTAAGTGTTCACAGCTCCCCGCTGCCCGGGCAGCCGAGTCTTCCTCCTGCTGTTCAGCTGTCAGTGCGAACAATGGCCCTGCCTCGGGCTGCCCTCCACGTCCATCAAACCCAGAAAAGCAGACGGCCATTGTCACCGCTGGCCCGGCTCCCACCCAGGGCAGTGCCTTCGCTTCCTCTGTGTGGTCCTCCCCGGGCGGAGCACGGCTTTCTGAAGAGCAATTAACTCTGCATTCCAAGTGCGGCGAGCCAGCCTCTCCTCCCTCCCTCTCTCTAAAACCTCCTCAGATCTGGGATAGCCGGCGCTCTTTCGGACCAATGCCTCCTGAGGGAATTTTGTTCTAGAAGATTTCACGACCTGAGAGGCGAGGGCCTCAACCCTGATGGAATCCTGCGGCCGCCCCAGGAATGCTCGCGGAACCGGCCGAAGGACTTTCCGATCTCTGGGCCTCGGCCATCATTTTCGCTTCCGTGTCCACGCTGCTCCCCAGACGGCCATTTCTACCTCCACCTTCGCATGGCCCCCACTCCAGGCCGCAGCCGCACACCGCAAACACACAGCCAGCTTCCGCAGGGGCCCCTGCCAGGGACCCCTGCCAGGGACCACATGGATCCGATGTCGGAGCTGGGGGACAGCAGGGGGTGAGGGCGGCCCCTCGAGCCACCTCTTCTGTGGTGGCCTGAGCCCCCGCCTGGCACTGTCTGCTGGGCACGCACTGGCTGAGCACTTGGATGACCACGGTGCACACCGAGGTGCACTAGACGTGTGTAACACACTCTGCATTTCAAAGACGCAGTTCAAGAGAAAAGGACATAAAATATTCCAGTGGTCAGTGTTACATAGAGCACATGTGGAAATGAGAACATTTTGGACGTACCCAGTCAAATAAATTACATTATTAAAGTTAATTTCACCCTAACAACTTTAAATATGATATCTAGAAAGTCCAAGTTCTGTGAGTGGTTCAGGCTGTATTTCTGGTGCGAGGCCCTGCTCTGGGCCTCTCCTGATGAGACGCCGCACCCAGCCGTGGCCCCGAATACCTCTCAGCGTCAGGCAAGACGGTGCCCTCGGGTTTGTGCGTGCTCCGGAGCGGAGGAGAGTGGTCCGTGGCCGGCGGGCCATAAAGAGTGCCCAGGGCAGGGCCGCCGGCTCAGCCAGACCTTCCCCGAGTGAGAGGAGGCAATGGCCACATTTTTGTAGCAAAGGGGTGTGTGTGCATGTGCAGGAGGGTGTGTACAGAGGGGGTGTGTGTGCAGTGTGTGTTCGAGGAGTGTGTATGCACACATGTGCATGTGTGATAGTGTATGTGGGTATGCAGTGTGTGTGTGTGAGTTGTGCCTGTGTGAGCATGCATGTGAGTGTGAGAGTGTGCACGCGTGTGTGGTGTCTGCTGCATGTGCACATGTATGTGCCCACATATGCATGTGTGGTCGTGTATGTACATGTGAGTGTGCAATATGTGTGTGAGAGTTGTGCCTGTGTGAGTGTGCATGTATGAGAGTGCGTGCACGTGCGTGTGCCCGCATGTGCCTACTCCAGGAGCAGCACAGCCCTGCGTCTGGCCCTCCCGTGGGAAACCAGAGCTTCGCCTCATTCACAGAAAGTCCCATCGGCAGCCCTGGCCTCGCATCCCTGGGCCCTGCTCTGGGTTGCGTTTTCGTTTTCGGAGGCGGCTGTAATAAATTACCCAAATCGGACAGCTCAAAACAATGAAAGCTTATCCCCTCGCTGTTCTGGAGGCCGATGGGGGCTGGGCGGGCTCCCTCGGGGGGTGTCTGGGGGAGAACCCTCCCGCCTCTCCCAGCATCCGGTGGCCCCAGGTGTTTGCTGGCACCTGACAACGTCGCACGGCCCCTCCTGTGCTGTGACGTCCCTTTGCACCACTCTGTCACAGCGTATTGCCGCACTGAGGGCCCACGTTCGTCCCCTAAGGCCAGCACCTCCTCTCAATCTCCCCGCCTCAATCGCATGGTTTTCTGCCCTGCGAGGATGTGCACACGGCTCCAGAACTCAGACACAGACACAGCTTCTCCGGGCCACCGTGGAGCCCGTGTCAGGGGTGAGCTGGACCGCCACCGACCCCGGCGAGCAGGGAACGGCTGAGCTTTCTCTCGCTGCCTGAATTTACGGCATACCCCCCACGTCAGAGGGCAACTGCGCGTTCCAGGAATGCGGCAATAAAGCGCCTCAAACCAAAATCCCTCTTGTAATGGGTGGAATTGTGTGCACGTTGAGTGCACAGATTACTTTTCCAAACCACACCCGGAAGGACGCAGCCAGGATGCGTCCCAGGCGGGCTTGTAACTATTCGCTGGCTTTCGGGGGAGGCCCCCCATCCAGGACCGGGCTGGACCCTGGCCCAACACGGGTCGGACCCTCCGCCGCGCTTCCCAGGCAGCAGCCTCCACACTTACTTAGTGGGGACAGGCCAACTCCCAACCCGTCCCCAGATCAGAGCCTCTGGGCGAGGCGAGGGCCAGGCAATGGGACTCTAACCAACTCCCCGGTGACTTTATGAAAAGAAAATTTACAAACTGCCACATCTTCTCCTGACCTCTGTCCCCGAGGGGGTAGAGACTCTGGGTCAGCTCACAGGACGGGGAGCAGCCACCGTCTCCACACGTGTGGGATAAGCCTGGGGCATTGAGTCGCCAATCACATAGCGAGAGCATCGTTACCTTCCCATCATTCTTGGGGACTCTTCCGTCCCTAGCCCCCCACTCGCTTACCACCCCATTTGGCAGAGAAAGAGAGTGGGCCTCCAAGGCGGAGCCCAGGCCGACACCATGGCAGGGAGAGGGGCGGCACTCTTCGGCTCTCGTTCCTGGTGACCAGGCTTTAGTTCCGGGCAGAGATGCTGAGCTCCCTTCCCAGCATAACGCCTCACAAAGGAAGTCTGTCTCCTGGAGAACACTGAGGAAATGATATGGCGGAGGGTAAGCTTAGAAAGGTGGGAATGGAAGGAAACACCTACTAGGATTCCCCAGAGAGACAGAAATGCACACACTCACATATGAAGAGGTTCATTATCAGGACTTAGCGCACGTGGTCACGGAAGCTGAGAAGTCCCGGGATCGGCAGTGGGTGGGCTGGAGGCCTTGGCTGACCAAGGGGCTAGTTTCCGTCCACGCCAGCAGCCTGAGACCCCGGGTAGCTGACATCTCGGGGTGCAGCGGACGCCCGCCAGGGACTGCTGTTCGCCCTCCAGGCTGGCAGGCCAGGGTGTCCACTCTTACTCAGCTGTCCTGCTCAATCAGGGCCCTCCCCTGACCTGCTGCAGCCCACCCACGCAGCAGAGGGCCACCTGCTTCATTCAGTCTCCGAGTCCAATGTCAGCCTCACCCGAAACACGCTCCAAACACACCCGCATGGTGTTCTACCAAATGTCCACACAGCCTGTGGCTCGGCCAAGCGGACGCACAAAATTACCCATCACACTGACCGAGACGATGCAGCAAGGAAGAGTGAGTGTGGGAGCACACGTGTGTGCGTGTGTGTGCGCATGCGAGATGATTCAGGGTCTGCCTCTTCATGAGCCACCACCAGGGGTGGCCTGCTTTGCTCCATGGGGTCTCAGCCTGGCCCCAGCTGGAGGCCTGACCGGTGGCTGTCCATCAAATTCGAGTGAGTCGTGGACGGTGTGGCGATAGGACACGTAAAGCCAGGAGGGGCCCGTGGTCTCACCAAGCCTCGTAGATGGAAGGACGAGCCCACCCTTATCTTCTCCTTCCTGGCGCTCCCCTCACACAAGCAAGTGGATGAATGCCGTGTTTTCTTTTCTTCTGATTTTTTCCCTGAGAAAGTGTGCGAGCGGCCATTTCCAAGTTGGCCTTCCGCTCACCGGCTCTAAGACTTGGGGCGAACTACTGAGCGTCCTTGACCTCCTGTTTGTTCGTCCGCAAAGCGAAAGCCACCATCTCCTCCCTGGGTGGCCGAGGGTTGGGGCGTCAGCCTCCAGCCCGGCCACGGTTGTCACTGACCGGACGCCACTGCCCCCAACCTGGGGCGTCGGTGCGCCCGGCTGTGCGGGAACCTGCGGCAGGCACTGAACAGCCAGACTCACAGACGCTGTCAGACGACGAAGGCCAACCTGCAAACTGGTGTTTTCTCCAGAAAAAAATGGAAACATCCTGCTTCTCCCTTCTTACTGGCAGTGTCACATCCAATTTAAATGCTTTTTGGGCCCTGGCCGGTGTGGGTCAGTGGACTGGCGTCGCCCGGTGAACCGAAATGTTGGGGTTCAGCCTCTGGTCGGGGTGCATGACTGGGTTTTTGGGTTCAGTCCCCATCAGGGTGTGTGTGAGCGGCAACCGACCGATGTCCTGCCTCGCAGAGGTGCCTCCCTCCCCCCC
>PVIA01015640.1:0-21935 GCA_004024845.1 Tonatia bakeri | reverse complement strand
ATTTTTCAGGGGATATCTATGAGAAAAATCTATAAACTATGGTTCTGTGTTTTCTTGCTTTGACAAAGTCTATTATTTATTAATACCCCTCGAATTGATTATAACAAAAATGCAGAAAGCCTTGACTGCAGAGGAGTCTTGGCTCTGGAGGTTAAGACTATGGAATTCAAGCGTGCTTCTGGAAATCACCCACGCTCAGTAACCAGTATCCTTCCTTAGTCTTGGAATAATGTCCTGTTAGGCAAATGAGTCACTGCATTCACTGTAGAAGGGAGCAGCATTGCAAAGCATGGGTATTAAATGGCATTAGTATGCTGTAAGGGAATTGCTATCTTGGAAAAGTTAGGAATGGGAAAATCAGAAAGCAGAAAGAAGCAAAAAACAAAAAAGGAAAGTGAACTGGGGAGAGCTCAAAATGCTTGTCTTACCTTCCACCAGAATACAACCTTTCTGGTTCACTCTGCATTTCCAATGCCAAGTACCTTGCTAACGCATTATATACATGAAGAGGGAAGGAGAGGGGTAAGAATAAAAGATGACGGAAGCTGGCAGGTATGGGAGCAACAATGGACACGTTTTTAAATACGTGTGCAGCTTCCCCTCACACAAGACATACAGGATTTTTGGTTTGTGGGTGTGCTAGGTGCTGTCTGTGGTCACTTAAGTCCAAACTTCACCCTTCTCTCTACTTCTGGGATAAGAAGACTATACACTATATTGCTCAGACTTTTTAGGCAGCTGGCTTATTAGATTCTGCCAGTGGGAGGTACAGCTGGTAACAAGAGGTGAGAGAAAGGGAGAGGCTATTTTATTCCCCACCTCTGCACAGTGGAAACAGCAATGAGAGGAGTGGCCGGGACAGCAAGGGCCCCTCCTGGTTCTTACTCACAAGCCAGATTCCGATCATGGCAGTGAACATGAGCCCTGGGGATATATATAATTTCTCTCGCTTCTCTACAGGCTTTGAAAAATTTTGCATTTTGGGCCCCCTGGAACTCCCACAACTTTTGTAACCAATTACCTGCGTCACTTCACACCCCTCCCGACTATCTGGAATACTCGCCATTGTCCCGGTTGGTCAGACCCTGGCTCCTGCGCAGACGCCAACCGTTTTCTTCAGCAGGTGACTTGTCAGCACACGCGCACATCCATGTGACGTGCACTCGAAGTCAAACAGCACACGGAGGCACAAGTCACTAGCAACACGTGCACTCGATGTAATCTCCACGCAACAGTAGGAGATGCGTTTAAACATCAGAGGAATGTAACGACAAGGACCTGCAGAGAGATGTAGTGGTCGGAAGGCTCCCACACCGGGGCGTCTGCTAGCCAGCTCTCTGCTTTAGCAACTCACATGAACTCTTCTGCCTCAGTTTCACTTTCTGCAAAATGAAAGGGTCAGATGAGGTCAATCCTCAGTATGCTTCCGAGGCTGCAAGTTTAAGGGCGTATGCTTTTAAGTAAAATCTTCCTTGGACAGCTGTGCAGGAAAATCCCCCCTTTATGTGGGGGGCCTGGGCTTGGCTGGAGCTTCAGTCACCCTGACCCTGAAGTGCATGTCTGTGGGAAGAGTCTGTTAGCCATCCTGAGTGCCATCCTGAGTGCCACCCACGGCCAGATGTTCGCCTCTGCTGTGTACGCAGGAGCTGTTTCAAGGCTGGGCGCGGCAAGTCTGCCTTGGCCGTGAGTGACCTCTAGTGACCCTTCACGTTAGACTCACAAATGCAGTAGAGCAGGTTCACTCAAGGTGCACGCGATGGAATTAACAGTTCTATAACGAAGAGGGGATTGTGCCAGGAGTCTGCCACATTATGAAGTACAGAAGTGCAGGCCTAGACACGGCAAGCCTGTTTCCATTGGTGAGTTTGCTCTGCTATGTGGTCTTGGTTGTATGTTCCTTCATGTGTCCCCTCACCGTATAGATGTTGTTAATATTAATGTATTTACGCATCTTCAAATTGCCTAATTAATCCCTCCCTTTCCCAGTGACATATATAACTCGGTGGGTTTATATGATAAATATTATAATGAAGAAAACACAACAATGGAGCGTAAAATACTAACTTAATTTACCACACCCCTAGCAAAGATGTTTAGGCTATGATTTCCCCCCTGAAATTAAGTAATATTTCTTCCTGCTTTTTCTAATTAAAACTTATCCTTTTCTACCTCCTGTGGGAGTCGTTGTTATTCCTACAAATATTTAGGACCTAACATGTATTAAATCACTGTTCTGGGTGTTTTGGGGGATACGAAATTGAACAATAAACAGCACTCCTTTGACCCTAAGTTGCTCTAAAAAAGTCTAATTCAAGGTCTGTTAACCTTGTCACTATTGGCATTTGGAGCTAGAGAGTTCTTTGTTGTGGGGGCTGTTGCGTGCTTTGTAAAGGCCATTTAGCATCCTCCCTGGCCTCTATCTAGTAGATAACAATAACACCCAAGTTGCAATAACAAAAAATATCTCTAGAAATTGCCAAATGTCCTTGGAGAGGGGGCAAAACTGCCTCTCAACCTGTTTTGGTCACCTCCATATACTCAGCATTTAGCACAGTGCTTGGCACATAGTTGGTCCTAAATAATACCAGTTTAATGTTGAATGAATAAATACACAAATAACTACGTTGCCAAATAGGCCCAAAGAGAGGGGCAAATAAAATGCTACAGGAGGTGCAGATAAAACTCTAGGAGAGGAATGAATTGTTCCAGGAGGGGTGGCGGTCCAGGAAGAAGGATCCTGGGGGACACACCATGGGGAAATAGGGTTGGGGTGCATCTAAGCAGAAATGCGCTGGAGCGAACAAGGGTGAGCTGGGAGATCAGTTTCACAGGAGTGGAGGGTGGTCAGAGGGGCAGGCTGAGAATTCGGTAGGAGGGATTTGGACTCAGATCAGGGAGGGTCTGGAATGCCTGATTTGAGTAGGAAATCCTAGCGGTAATCAAGCAGGAACATGGTGTCCATCCTACCAGCAGGAAAATGAGCCTGGTGGTGCTATGTAGGGTGGACAGACAATGCAGGTGGAGAAAGCAGTAGGGATGTTTTTATAACAGTTTTAAAAAGGCATGGACTAGGCTAGTCACAGGCAGGAGAGTCCCGAGGGTGCCTGAGTTGAATGGGGAGGACTTGAGGCAGCGTCTGGCTCCTTCCCTTGTAGGTGTGACGTCCAGGCTCCTTAGCAGGGCGTGTATGGCCCTTCCTGACTCTCCAGCCTCTTCCTCCACCACCCTGCTCCTTTCCGTCACCCCACCCTCCCACCCCCTTTCTCTCCTTAGGACAGTGCTTGTTCCCTGCAGTATCGAACCGGTGCCCTTCAAATAGTATCGTTCTTCTGAGTCTTTCAGGAGCACTCTCTCCACCTTTCTGGCCTGGAACATTCTTATTCACCCTTCCACGTGCTGTTCAGGTGCCAGCTGCTTCACGAAGCCTGTTTGGACCCCTTGGGGTGGGGTACACGCTCTTCTATATCTCATGCATGTTTGTGTTTTACACAGATTACATCGCCTCTCTTACAGTCTACTAAACAGTTATCTCCTGGAGTGTAAGAATCACATCTTATTCCATTTGTACTATTTTCTATTTTCTTGATACAATGATTAGAAAATAATGTTTGTAAAATAAGTTTCTTTAGGTTTGGTGCTTAGGGAGTCACTGGTAGCTTTCCAGGGGTTTCAGTGGAATAGCAAGGGCGGGCAGTTGTTAGGGGAGATGGGGGGTTAAGGAGTGGGTCAGAGGTGAGAAGCAGAGGCACTAGTGGAGATGGCTCTGTTGAGAAATGTGGGGGCAAAGGGCGAGCGTAGTCATCGAACTTGTTTGAGAACTCCGGGTCCGTCATGTGCCAGCTGTGTGATCTTTGGCAGGTTGCTTAACTTCCCTGCCTATTTTCTCATTTGCAAATAATGGGCAAGATAATATCATAACTTCTTTATGGAGTTGTCAGGGATTAAATTACTTAATCCATGCAAAGAGTTTAGAACAGTGCTGGACACGTAATGTGTGCTCAACAACTGTTCATTGGCAAAAGGCAGACAGGACGACCGTGAGATAATAGAGCCGGGGAAGTGTTGGTTGGTGGGTCGTGTCTTGTCTTGGCAGACTTAGTATATGTGTGGGCGACGGGAGGGAATGAGTTCAGGGAGAGGGGCTGGGGCAGCAAGCAAAAAGCAGGGAGGATAACTGATGGGAAAAGACATCACTGACATAGCCAGCCTTCCTCTGAGCCCGAAGAGGAGCAGGAGGTGAGTGAAGATGCTCAGGGAGAGGAAGGGAGATGAGGGAAGACACTTGTCAAATTTCTCTTTTGTGAGACGTAAGAGGCCTGCTACATCTATGCAAGTTGGTTCTGTTCCTCCTTATATCACTTAAGATGTTTTCAAAAGCCCTTGAAAAGGTGATATATGTATAAGATACTAATTATACTATAGCTTACAACAGCAGAAAATTGGAGTCGACCTAAATATTGCCCCTTTTGGGGACTGGTTTTATACACATCATGGAACTCACGAGAATACGAGGTAGTTGTAACAAAGAATGAAGTATTCTCACGTACTCAGAGCTATTGTTGAGGGAGGGAAGCAAAGTGCCTAATGGTGGCGTAGATGCTACCACTTAGAACCACTGTAGTAAAAAGGGAATCTAAAAGGATTTGTTTGTAGATGCCTCAAACATCCCTGGAATACTCATAACATGTTGATGAAACGGGTTCCCCTCAGAGGGAAGACACTCAGGGGCTGGGGGACCAGGGTAGGGAGAGACTTCTCATTAAATATATCCTTTTAAACTCTTTGCATTTAGAACATGAAAATGCACTCTCAGTGCACAAGAATTAAGTTACAAATATGAAAATTGTCTGCTAATTGTTCCATTTGTATTCTTGCAGTCTGGTTTGGCAGCTTGGGGATCGTAGGTATGACAACGATAGGAACCATAACAAAATATCAATCACACCTGCTGTTTGCAGCCCCAACCCCCTCCTAAGGAAAGTCATTGCTCCGCAGGATGGGTCAGCTTGCTCTGCTGGGCACCATGGTCGCCACGTTCGTGTGAATCTGGGGGGAGGCTGAATTTCCCTGCATAAGACAGAGATTCCTAGACTCATTCCAGAAAGAATAAGTGAACAGAAAAACTGGGGTGAGAGAAAATGGAAGCAGGTAAGGTGGGAGCGCAGATGGGGTGGCTACCGGGAACGGGGTCGCCTGCAGACCCCGGGGAACTGAAGACCAGGGCAGCAGACTGGTCACCACAACTGTGTGTTGTTTTCCTCTTACTCAGAGTGCGACATCACTCCCTGTGAATCCATCTTACTCCTGTTACAGGTAACAGTTCTGGAACTTCTGTTACAGGTAACAGTTCTGGATATTTTGCAAAGGATTTTTGAGAGGGTCAAATGAGATGATATATGTGGGTGCCTTACCTAGTGTCTGCTATATAGCAAGCACTCAATACATCTTTGGTATTAATAATAATAAGTGCATTACTTGAATATGCTTTGTCAGTGGAGATTTTGGAGAGTGGGCACTAAGTTTGGGTCAATGCCAGAGTGGAGATCAATGGATGCAGCGTGGGAAACAAAATTTTAGCAGAAGCAGGGCATTGGAGGTCAAAGGCAATAGACAAGTACATGCCTGTGGTGAGCTGAGGGATTCGAGCAGAGGGCTTTGAGCCTCGGGGAAAGGCTGTGCGTCCCTCTCATCTGAAGTAGCTACGAAACCCCAGCTAACATCTGAGCTGCAGAGCCAACCAGCACCCCGACGTCATGGGGCTCTAGTGATTACAGAGGGACAGCAAAAATGTCCCCCCATGTACGACTAGAACTCAGCATCTGCGGTGACCCTGGGGGTAGACCCTGAGGAGGCTCTTGGGGAAGGATCTGTTCTTGCTGTTCATTTAAGTTTTTATGGCTAGTTTTGCAATGCGATTCACCCTGGTGAAAACCAATAGTTTACAGACTGCAATTCTCCAAATTTTATATAGAAATTGTTGCTATGGTTTTATAGCTTAAAAATGAAGGCAGCTCCCTGAGGAGCCCACCCGACCATACCCGGCACTTCTGGGTGTCTGATCAGCGTCAAGGTCACTGTTGAGGGCCAACGTCACCAGGATTTAATGCAGTTATTTGAATTTCTGTCTTTAGGAGGAGGTGCCTCAAGGGAATTACATAATACTGCCGGCAGCTGTTGTGTAGATTTAAACTGAATTTGGGCTACAGGAAAATGGTTTTGTGAGTCAAAAAAAGTGGTATTACCTCCTATCTCAATTGTCTGAATGCTGTCATCACTGCTCCCAAATCATTTAACTTGCCTTTGATTCTATAGCAGGTTTTGTATCTTGAAAGACATTTTTTAAAGCAGGAGTAACTAATTATCCAATTTACGGCCCTAAGGCTATATAATGCCACGCACACGTGCAGCCTGGGGTGATGATTTGCAGTCAGAAAACCCGCATTTGAAACGTGCTGGCTCTGCCACTTAGCTGGCAAATCTGGGCCGTCTCAAGCCTTTCCACATAGAGGCTTTTCTTTCTAAAGGTTTATATTTTATTTTTAAATGTTTATACCTATGCAACATGGTCAGGCCTTAAAACCCCCTCCCTTCTTCTTTCTTTCTCCTCTGTCCATCTCTCTGTCTCTACCTCAATCCCTGTCTCTATATCCATCCGTCCATTCGTACATCCATCCAGTCTATCTTTTACTGTTCTTACTATCTTTTACTGCTATCCCTTTCAAAAGCAATTTCTGGGTGAGGAGGGCAAGTGGATGAAGTGGCTGAGGCATAACAACAACCCTCAGCATATTTGTGCCCTTACCCTGGCTTGTTGCTGACCTTCCTGGGTTTTATGTGCGGGCCCTGACTCTCCTTTTAAAGCGGGTCATATCCTGGCAGACAGAGACCATGCTAAGGGGATCTCCAAGGCACTGGTTGCTAACTCTAGGCGAAAGGACTCATACATTTCAGCCTGGGCAGGCCCCTCCTCGATGGATCCCTGGTCAGTCCTGGCATGTGTCCACTACGGCAACCTCATCTCCCTCTAGTTTGGTTCGGGCATTTGGCAGGATGAACTCATGTGCCCCAGGAGGTGGTGATCAGTGTCTCGGCTAGAGCTGTGAAATCTGATAGCTGGCAGCCTCCTGGCAGAGTGGGTCTCAGAAAGTCCGCTTAAGCTGGAGATTAAGCTCTGGTCGTTCCCAGCTGTGGGCTAGGCTTGTGTGCAGTGGGTGGCCTGCCTACCAGACTCATGCCTTTGTGTATTCCACACGTATTAAGCACCCTCTGTGAGCCAGGCACTCTGAGCCACTGAATATAAGAAGGTGCCCAAAGCCACTCAATCGTCCCTCCTCAGTCGCTGGAGCTATATGCTCTTATGGAGGTGGGCCTGAAGTCCCACAGCCTTTCCAGGGCTAACCAAGCACTTTGGTGGCGTGAGCTGGCAGGGGACCTTCAGAGGCTGGCCTGGAGCTGGCCAAAGGGCTGCATTTCCTGGCCGGCTGGTGCACCAGGGCCTACAGAGCTGTATTCTGCTTCCTGATGAAAAGGGCTGCAGTGCGGTGGGGAGGAAGTGAGCTCCCACCCTCTGTCGGGGTTAGGAGGTCTGACATAAGCCCCTACAAGGGCTTTACAGATCTGGCCTCTGGAGGCCTGAGTAGAGATTCTGGTGGGCAGCAGAGGTCACGATGTAGGAGTTTGCAGAGAAGAGGCACAAATGTGGCCAGAGAGGTGTTCTCAGGGCTGGACACCAAGGCATAATTATAGACCAAGGCATAATAGAGGCAAAGTTATGGGTGGGATGAGGACTGGAATGGGCAGCAAGTGAGGGTGCAGGGTCCAAGACAAGGCAGGAAGGGTTAGATCTTTTCTACTTATCTTCCCTGTATTTAGCACAGCACTTAATACAAACATCAGTTAATTTGAATTAAATTCCGTAGACAATTATGCAAAAGCTATCATCTGTCATATTGTGTATTAAGTTCAGCTGAGGCTGACACACCAGTAGCACCCACGCCATGGAGGACGGGGAAAGGGGTCTATGTGCACTCTCGTCTGCCATGCCTGGGGCCAAGCGCTTGGCCTTTTTTATTCCACTGAAAACCTTAGAGAACTCCACAAAGTAGAGATCACTCCAGTGCAGGTGAGGAAACTGGGCCTCAGAGGAGTTATCTGCCCAAGTATGATGTGGTGAGGATAAGGCTATGATGTGTGGATGTTCAGGATGGTCTTATTTTTAAAGTCTGAAACTACTCTTCAGAATCACTCCTGAGAGCCCCTTGGCCAGAGGTCCAGCCTGGGTCAGCTTGGTGCTCCTGGCGTTGGGCCTGACCACAGAAAGCAATCAATATGTTTTTGAAGAATGAGTGAGTGGTGAATGAATGACAGAGCTGCGTCTTTATTTTTTAATATGTTGTTTGATGAAGTTCGCACATGTGGAATGGATGGACACAGATTTTGAGGTTTTATCAATAAAAGGCAGGGATCACATTTTCTATTTCTCTGATGTTCTTCATTCAATAAAGGTACCGCACTAGTACCCTCTGATAATCGTGCTCCTGCTGTCTGAACTCTATCAGGAATGGCTGAAGTCTCCAAAAGATAACACCACAACGGTTCAAACCCATGGAGGTTTTGAGCATTTGTTCAACTACTGGAGGAATACTTAAGACTTTTTCTTCCAATAAATGAGCCATCTTTACTGCCTCACAGAATTGAAAGATTACAAAGTCATTTCTAACTGTCTCAGGGACTTACTGCCGCTTCCTTCTTGAAAGCAATTTAAAATCTATTTAAACACACACTTTATGCAAACAAAAGTTTATTTGCTATATATAGAAAAATGCCACCAGAGGACTAATTTGGCAGCTTTGTTGATTACCCATTGTAATGAGCCTTGTTACATAATTAAAAGAATTTTTTCCTAACTGCAATTCACTACGAATTAACATTTTACATATTCTGTAGTGGACACTTTGGGTTGAATCAGAGACATAATTATGTCATTTCTATGCAAAGAGCAGCTTATGAATTATTAATTAATATTAAATCTGTTGATTAAAGGCTAATTCCTAAGTAAACATATTACAGATCACTACATATTGCTCTCTAGAAACTTTCCTTTGCTATTTCTGTGGTCCCTTGTCTCTTGCTAAATATCAGAGACCAAAGAAAGACAGAAGCTGGCCACACAGATTCCAAGGAATAGCAGTAGCTCATTTTGAACTCTGAATTTTTAACTACTCTTAAGCTTTTGGATTTCCAATTTCCTCAGAAGCTGAGAAGCACATACCAGTACAAGCAGGCTGTGGAGAGCAAGTCACTCACTTCCTGTACGTTTTCTTAAACTCCAGAATGGAGAATCGTTCTCTTATGACACACATGCCTGAGGCCACACCAGCCTGGGTGCTCTGGGGAACTAGGGTCTCTGCAGTGTCTGGGCAGCCCCTCCCTGGGGGGTCCCTGAGCCCCCAGCCAGCCCTCACTCGGGGAGAAGTAAGCTCATAGTGCTCCTGATGGGAAGTTGTCTTCGCACCTGGGTCCTGGCTGTCGATGCTCCCACCTGGCACCGGTCATGGTCACTCGCAGGCAGCTCACCTCACAGCAGGGGTGGCACTGCCGTGGGCATTCTTCTCCGCAGTGCCCAGCTGGTAAAACTGACGAGGTGCTCCTTCCTTACATGCACTTTATTTTAGGCCCCACAACTGTTTCACCTCTTACTCTTGGTTTCCATCACACCCCCACCAGGCTGTCTGCCCTGGAATTAGCATCTTTGTTAATGGAAGTATCCATCCTTGATGGAGGAAGGATACTTGCTAATATTTATGAATTATTTCTAATTTTTTCTCTCTGATTTACTTTAACTAGCAAGCTTCTAAGTTATTCTGTGGGAGAATTTTTTTCTAAATCACCAACGTGAATTTTGTGAATCCCTGCCTGCCTGTTTTACTCGTTTCCCATGGTTTAGCTTTGAGATGTGTGTGCCTTGGCCTGGCTGCTTGATCTCTGACCTTGAGTTCCCAGTCCCACCTGCACGTTCTGTGTGTGTGTGTGTGTGTGTGTGTGTGTACATGTGTGTGTGCTTTTCTTGGTGGGATGAGTTACTTTCTGCTGCTTGGGGGGCTAAGAATTATTGGGTAATACTGTTACTTTCTGCATCACTGTTTAGCAAATTCACATAATTCACATGCAATCATTGCTGGCAACATTATTAGCACAATGATATGTTTTATGTTCGTATGTGTTTAGTAGGATTGCCCATATTTATCATCTCATTTGATCCTCATTATTCCCATATAAGAATAAAAAGTATTATTATTCTTACTTTATCCATAAACACGTCACCAAAGGGCTAACTGTCTTGGCCATTGTACTACAGCTAATTTACCTTTGGAGGCAGGAACAGACCCTTGTCTGTAACTTGTACGTCATTGCTTTTCTCAATGCATGTAATCCCATACACCCCCACCCAGCCCTTCCCTACATGTGTTCATCTGGTGAAAGAGGAACATGTGGGAAAGCTCAGTGTTAGACTTATGTTCTTGACCTCCTAATACTTATCCAAACTTGTCGACCCATTCTTTGGGATAAAGATGTCTCATGGCTGGTTAAAGTATAAACATCCCTAGAATAAACACCATATCATATCACTAAGTCACTAACCCTAGAATGATTGGGTTTAACGCTTCTTTTCCCAAGAACACTTTTTTCTAGAAGTGAAGAGAGCATCATCAACCCGAGTCACATAAATTGGCAGAGACTGGATGCGTCTTCCCCGTGGACGTAGAGCTTCTAACTTCAGCAGGGGTGTGGAGTTCTAACCTAACATAAGCTGGGTACAGAGCTGATGGCTCGATCTCGCAGAAGCATTGCTGGCAAGAAAGCCTCCACTTGGGACCCAGTGACAGATGGAGGAGTGACCCTGTGTACCGGCTCTGGGCATATGTGATAGCCCCTCTTCATCTCCCCTCTTCATTTCCAGATAAAATGTTTCACTAGCTCCTGACTTGGATGGCCAAGGCTTTGTCCTTGAAATGGAATTTCAGCTTTGGTCTGAGAACACCAGACCACCTGGCCTTACGCCCAGGAAATGATGCTCTTCCTCAGTCAGCTCTGCCTGGATTTCATGTTGCTGATCAAGTTGCTGCAGTAATAAAACTCTTTATTTAAGAGCAGTTCTCAGCTCTATGATCTGCTGCCATACTAGCTGCCATGTTATAGACACTTAGCTGACAATTACACCTGGACATCCAGGTTGGGCGTGCCCCTTCCCCATGGATTGCAGTGTGTCTTGTGCTTGTTCCCTCCTGCTTCTGAGCCACGAACTGTCAAGGTGGGGGCCTCAAGTGGCCTAGTCCAAATATTTGTGTAAAATGTCAACAATTTCAACAACCTTGTAGTGGACATTCAGATTTGAGCATATACCCTGCTTTCATAACTTTCTATTTGACTTAGAGAAAAAGCAGGTATATTTCTTCTTTGTACTCTTCCATAGCATCAAAATTCTATATGCATAGTTCCTAAAACTTAATAAGTGTTCAATAATTGTTTATCTAATGACTGAATAAGCCCAGTCTACAAATTTCAGCTCCTCAGTGCCCTAAAGACCCACCCTACTGCCACTAATTTCCTCTCTGCCTTAGCACACTCAAAAAACGTTCCTTCACTAGTCTCTGAGATCTTCCTATGCCCACTCAGTCCCTGAAAGACAGTTCAATCTGGAGGTCCAGGATGGAATTCCTTCAGCTTTCTGCCATGTAGCATGGTCTGAGCTGTCCTTGGCAATGGGATGGAGTTTAGACATTAGCCGGAAGCCCTGCTACCAGAACTGTAGCCCATCCTGGGGCCTAGGGGAGGGGACTGGAGGGTGGTTATTGTGGGGACTCAGAACACTGTACTTTGGCCCAACCTTGTGTTGTCTCTGGGAGATGGAACAGATAGGGAAATAACCAGGAACTGTAGAAATAAAACTTCTGGAGATTTACGGGTAAAACTGGAAGAAAAGTTTAAACTCTTCCAGAACAGAGCTTACTATTTGTCAGACTTAGCAATAGAACTGAAACCAGTGAGGATGGTCCATGGTGCTTTTTAATCCACTCTCTTAGCTCCTGTCTCACTGGTTTCTAGCACGGACCACACATTACTTCTTCTAACATGTCTTCCTCCTTGTCTGTGATGCAACCCGCATCCCCACTCACGAGGAGTCCCAGAGCGTAGCCGGAGTCCATCTCCCTTTCCATCTTCTGCTGGATGACTTGTCCCACGCTGAGGCACGTCTGCAGCTTTGATTCTCACAAGGGATCATCCTGCCACTCACACGGCTGCAGCTAATTGGAGCCCTGGTGACTCAGTTGAGTAGGGAATTGTCTAGAGAAGGCTGAGCTACTCTAAGAAAACCAGTGAAATGTCAGTGGTCCCAAATACAGGAGTTTATTTCTCTTTCATGTCCTCATCCAGGGAAGTGTTCTAAGTCAGTGGCTGACTCTCCTCACTATTTAGGGGCCCAGGCTAGTGGTGACATTGCCATCTTCAATGCCTGACTCCCACAGCCACTTGCTCTTTGCCCTTTCCCACCCCAGGGAAAGCAGAAAAAAAGCATGGAGGAGTTACACACTGGTCCTAAGCTCCTGCAGCTTGGAAGTGACACACATCACTTTCACTCGCATTCCATCGTCCACTAGTTAGCTAGCCACACCTAGCTAACTGTCAGAGAGGCTGGGAAATGTCGTCCTATTACGTGCCCAGTTACATACAAAACGAGGAACTGGGTTTGGTGAACAACTAGCAATCTAGGAGAGTGCACATACATGTGAAACTGTAGATCACATGACTGAGACATGAAGCCACGGAAGAACAGCCTCAATTCTGAGCAGCAGCAAGCTGTGAAGGAGATCCATTTCTGAAGGCTTTATGAATCTATTTTGCTTTGATTATGATGGTGGGAGAGAAGAGTTAGCAGAGGAAAGTTGAGTTGTGGGCATATGCACCTGTTCGAAGTATCTATCCATTCACTCATTCAATTCTTTTAGAATATTAATAATAGGGACAGTGTATTGGAGCCAGAATGCAAATGAGCTTGGCTGGAGGACAGGACCCGTGTGAGGGGCGGAGCGTGTACAAGAAGCTTATAAGGCTGATTGCATAAACAGAACAGGTCTAAAGCCAAAGCCCCACTATGGAAATAAGAGTTTTTATGATGGATAAGAGGCAAGTTCTGTCTGATTGAGTTAGCAGCTGTGTATAAAAAAATAACAGAGATCAGAGGAAGAAGGACAACATGAAAGGGAATTATCAAAAAATTAGAGATACAGTAATGAGTCCTAGACTAAGAGTAAACCTAAAGAGATAAAAAGGAAAATATTCATAGCAAAGAAAATGAGCAGGGCATGGTGGGCTGATCTGGTGTGGGAGGTGAAGAATGAATTTCTGCGCCTGGAGAACCTAGCACCACCGATGGAAGGAGAAACCAGGAAAGGGGAGAGTGGCGAAGTAGTTCTTGGCTTATTATGTTTTTATACTCAAGTAGAGATATCCCAGGGACAACTGGAGATATAAAACTCAAGAGAGAATGAGAGAGTAGGGCTGGAAGAGAGAGGCCTGGGAGAGGTGTGCATGAGAATCATGCTCGGATGTGTGCAGTATCTTCGGGGTGGACACAGAGACAGAGAAGACGACTGTCTCAGGATCCCGCCAGACGTGCACATCAGTGAGATGTTTGTGTCTGCTGAGATATTACCGAGTGACGTTGCCAAAGGCATCCTGACCCCAGCAAAGCAGCCAGAAGCTTGAGAAGCAGTTACACATTCAACTTTTATTGCCTTTTACATGTGGACACAAATGTTTTCTTAATTGAGTGTCCTCACTTTTCCAACTTCTGCGAGAAAGGTCCAAGGGAGATAAGGCACAGGGAGGTGAAGTCATTTGCTTTTAGTCGCACGAGCTAATGGTTGTAGCAGTAATATAACTCGAGACCGTGTCCATTAAGACAGTGTTCCCCAAGTCCGAGAATCAATAATCTATGGTTTCATTAAAGCGAAAGCATGCTGCTTCAAGACAGAAGCATGTCACGTCACTGTATTTCCTGGCACCATAAAAGTTATTTTAATATCGAAAGTTTGTCCCCACCGCTCAGAGAGTCAGGCTCTGTGTGTATTACCGAGGGTTTGGATCCTGGAAGCTAGCCCCAGGAAATTTTCCATGCAGTTGGATTTGACTGTTTTTGTCTCTGGCCAGGCTTCCATTCATTTCGTCTCTGAAATCTAATAACATTATAAAAGATTCTAAACTGCTCAGCACTTAATCAGCTTAGTCCAAAAGAATGAAATCAAAGCCCTAGGTGTGCACACTTCATTGCTCAGATGAAATCTCGCCCTGGGCGGCAATCTCATTATTTGGTTATTTATTATTTGGGAGTTCAGAAGGGTGGGAAGGGATTGTGTGAATTTCAAAAGATACGTTAAGAACCTAACAGGATGGAGGCAGCTTTGTGGCTTTAGTTGTGAAACATAGTATACAGACTAAGGGTTTTAGATAATACGTTAAAAGATATATATGCACAGGAGTGGGCCTAAAGAGTGGGGGAAAGGCTGCTGGACACAGCGTGGTTGTACGTTTGTTCCGCCTGCACCCTGACAGACCTCAGGGAGCCCAAAGTTGATAAATGCAGGCTTGTCGTGTTCCCTTCCTAGAAGAGACTATGGAAAGAACAGCTCTGGGGGTGGCTCTGAAAGGCGGACTTAACTGGGAGCGGTCCTGAGAAGCCGTTGGGCACTTCCCACTTCGGGCCTAACTCCAGGTGTGGACTAGGACACATCTACTTGGGCTGGAGCGGGGTGAGCCCAATGTGGGGAGAACCCCGGAGTCTTGGGGGCACTTCTCTCTAGGGCTTGGCCTACCTTTGTTCACTGTGGGGTGGGAGAAAGAGCTTTTTCGTATCAGCCCTCTGATTGCTTTTTGACAGAAATTCAGTTTCTCAACTGAATTTCTACAAATATGGGGTCTATTCATAATCAGATAGGCCTCTTCATGAATTATAAATTCATTCATTCATTCATTCATTAGACATTTATTGATACCTTGCTCCGTGCCAGGAGCTGGGCATGCGGAGATGGGACAGTCTTCCTGGGCTCTCGGGAGCCTCCCAGCGTGGGCAGCTCCCGGGACAGACACAGGTGCTCACCCTGCAATACACACTATGGTGAAGGTGAGCCTCAGCCACCCAGTCCCAGCTGCTGGGAAATACTGGTGACCTGCATGTTCTCGTTTCCTAGAAGAATTGTTTTGAAATCATTTCTCCACTCACAGCATTTCTTTCACGCTTCAGAATCCTACTGTAAGGTTTTGGCCCAGGAGCTATTTTAAACTTTTAATGGTGACTAAGCACTGCAAAGTAACAACTGGTATTAGGGGACATGCACAGAAGTGCTTTGTCTTTCCTGAAGGGAGAACTGTTTAGCATTGCAGAAGGGGGTGGTAGTGGTACTGAGTACTATTCCTTGTGCCTCTGGGAAACATAGAAAGTTTTGATTACGTCTGCATGCGTTCCTGACAATACATAGCTTCTGCACTTCAGCTCTGCACTCCCGGGCCCCCTGGCCCCCGGTGCATTAACAATGACTCTGCAGTTCCCGACTCAGTGACCTTCAGGGCTGCTGCCCGTGTGAGAGGCACCCCCCGGAGCTGTGTGTGCACAGCTTGCAACTGGATGTGACAGCCCTTAATTCAAGCGGTTTCAAATCACAAAGTGGGGGCTTCTGTTTCCTCCCCTAATGTGGGCCAGGAGTGACTATAAACATTGTGGAAATGAGTATACATTCTAGTCTCCTTCCAATACATAGGACTTTTTACTATCTTTTTCCTTATTATCTGTGATTTATATATGAGGAGTCATGTCACTTGGATTTGCATCCATGTTCCGTCTCTGGGATTTTGGGCAAATTACTGCATGTTTCTGAGCTTCATTTATGCAATGGGATAATGATGGCCAACACTTTACAAGCTTTCCCCCTAGGTCACATATTTTAAATGCTTTGTATGCATTATGTAATTTAATGTGTTCAATAAAACACCTCAGTAAGATGTTGTTGTAACTTCCCTGCAGAAGAAGTAACCAAGGCTTAAAGCTTGGGGTCAAGGTCTACCTTGAGTGCAGGGGCCAAGACCTGAACTTAGATCTGTCTGCTCAGATTCCCGTGGATGAGTATTACAGCCCCCATATGAAATGGATTTCTCACGTAAGTTAGCCAATTGTCATCCTGGTTCATCGTTATTTTAAGACAGACATTGTTGATGCTCAGGTTTGCCTGGAGGGGCCTGGTCCAGGGAACGGGTAGCAACCCTTCCTCCTGCACACTCAGCAGGATTCAATAGCTCTAATAGAAATTTCATTTCACATTATACTTTGTGTTTATGCTAATAAATATTTAGTATTTGATATTTTTTCTCTACTGCACAGCATAGTCAACCATGAACACCATGAACTTCAAATGCTATACCTTTGTCAGAGCTATTAATATGCTCTAGCAACAGCGATTACTGAGTCTTCTGGCTGCCTGCTTGGATGGTGTTCATCCAAATGGACAGAACACCAGTCGTAGCAACTCTGGGTTTTCTAAACGAGAGACTGAAATAATCGAATCAGTTGTCTGGGCTGCTTTCCCGTGAAGAACAGGTGTTGTAAATTAATTGAATCCCAAATGTTGTCCCTGGAATGAAAGAGGAGAAGATGAGTGGGCTTGGGTCTCCAAACAGATGCTCCAAGGGCATCTGTATGGGAAGCTGAGTGCCCCGAGGCTGAACTTGGTCTTCAGGGGTCACCTTCCCCAAGCTAAGTCCAGCACGCTGTTGACTGAGTCATATTAGGTTTTGTCTCCTCACACTCACCTCTTTTGATTAATTTTTGAGTAATTCTTTTGATTATAAAAGTAATACATATTTGTCATGCAAACGTTTGAAAATTAAAAGCACAAAGAGAAACATTAAGAGATAATGCCAGTCTCTAAAGATACCAAATATTTTGGTGTAATTTTGTGTGTGTATGTGGATGTAATATACAGTTATGAAATAATATATACAGTTGTGAAACGTAATAGAATATGCAGTTATATAATATTTATATATAGTATAGACAATATGTAACATATAGTATAGCAATAATATATACAGTTGTAAAATTTTGTTAACTTCTCTCTCCTCCCCAAACATGGGTCAGGATTGATTATGAATATTGCTTTCCTATTGCTGCCATAACAAACAGCTGCAAACTCACTGTCTTACAACTGCACACATTTCTTATCCCATAGTTTCATAAATCAGAAGGCGTAAGTCTCACAAGGAAGGGTCAGCAGGGCACTCTTTCGCAGACTTTAAAGGGGACTCCACTTTCCCGCTCACCCAGGTCCGTGGTAGAATTCAGTTCTCATGGTGTAGAACAGGGTTCTCATTTCCTGCTGGCCATTCCCTGAGGGTCATTCCCCGCTTCTAAGGCTGCCCGTGGTTCTTGGCTCATGGCCGCTTTTCCCAAGCGTGCGATGGTTGACAAAGTTCTTCTCACGATTCATCTCTCTGACTGCGGCTGGGATGTTTCTCCATTTTAAGGACTCATGTGATTAGCCTGGGCCCATCTGGGTAATCGAGGACATGCTTCCCATTTCAGGGTCCATAACCTGAGACATCCCTTTTGCCATCTATGGTAATGTAGTCACGGATCCCGGAATTAGTACATGTATGTCTTTGGGGACCATTATTCTGGCGGCCAAACACCCCCAGGGACATGATTTATTAATGTGTTCCCAAACTTTAGTGTGCATAAGCTTTATCCGCAGAGCTGTAGGTTTGAGGCGGGGCCCAGGAATCATTTTTGCAAGCTCCTCCGGGGGCTCTGGAACAGGTGGTCCTTGAGTCACATTTACCAAAACTTGGTCATGACATCGACCGCCCTTGTAGCAGACGTCCTTGCAGAATGTGTAGCACGATGTATCCTTTTCTCTTGAATAAGTGTGTCTTTCATAATCCTCTTGGTAATGATGTATTTGTATCATCCATGGTGATTTTCTTATCACTCCATCCTTTAAGTGCAAAAACTTTCACAATTACGAGCAGCTCCACACTTGGGTGTGGGGTGCTTTGTTTTCGTGGCACAGGTGCTTGTTTTTGTGCGCTTGCTGGAGTGTCGAGGAGGCGCTGGGCTTCCAAACCCGGAAAGAGACCCTCGCTCTGCTCCGGCAGCATCTGGCCCTGGCGATGCTCTCACTGGCACAGCGCTGATGGCTGAGGGTGGCAGAGAACGCCTTCTGCCAAGTTCATAACTCACCCAAACCCCCGGGTTCAGCGTTTCCACGTGAACTGGAAACTTATGATGTTCAAGTTAATTTACCCTTAAAATAAAAATATTCTGTTTCTAAGAAAAAGGGCTTAGAAAAGTCCTTACAAATGGCTTCCAAAGGTATCAAAGAGATGGTGGCAAACAGCATTTAATGGCTTCAGCAGAAGGAAATCATGGCATAAATTACTTCGTTTTAAAACTGGACAAGTATTTGGCCAAAAAAAGGGGGTTTGCATTTTCTTGTATGTGGGGTTTGGAAAACAATTGTAAGTCACTCAAAGAATGTAATCTGACCATCTAAACATGCTCAGGAGCCTCCGAGTCTTAGCGACACCATTACTGGCCTTCCTTAAGAAATATTTTACACGTCTTTTAAAAAGATCTTAGTATTTACATATTAAAATGTGTTGTTTCTTTCTTTCTTTATTTTTTAATCCTAGGAAAGATTTGGTTATGGAAAGGCTTGGACTTGGAAATTTAAAGTACATGAGTTTTTTTCCTAAGTCAAAGTCTTTGTAATGGAATATCTTGTGTACCTCTTTCATTCTGCTACAGATTGAGATTTTGTTTTCTAAGGCAGGAATTAATAGCATTAAATAAAACATAGGCCAGTCGATTTACATTTCACGGAGCAGTGAGTCTGTTCATGGGACAGTGGCCGGCTGCTGGGAAGTGAGTGACTGGTGTGTGACGGGCCCCAGGGGGCCGGGAGTACTGGACACAAGCCCAGAGGGCGGGGCACCACGAAAGATGGCAGATGATCCACATGCCGAGGGGCTGGTGAAAAGAGGGTCCTAGAAACTAATAGTTTAGTGTACAGGGGAAGCTATTGTTTTCTTCTGTCCTTTGTCTGCTGTACAAAAATTATTCCAGGGCCACAGTTGCCCAAAGTCGAGGAGATTCTAAGTGTGTGTAATTGCAAGTGTGGGTTGTAGTGATACAAACAAGAGGAATCCTGATGGGGAAGAACTTTTTCTGGCAGATGAGCGTCTGATATCTTTTGTGCACTTTTATTTTATTTTAACTGAGATGTCATTGACCTACAACATTGTGTAAGTTAAAGGAGCACAACATGGTGATGTGACTCATCATACACTGCAGTATGATTGCCACCCAGACCTGGCTGACATCCTCATCACGTCAGGTAATCAGCGTTTCTTTTTCATGGTGAGAACATTGAAGGTCTAGTCTCTTGGTAACCTCGAAGCTTATAATACTGTGTTGTTGACTCTATGCTCTGTGCTGGGCGGTAGGTCTCCAGAACTATTCATCTTTTAGGTGCAACTTTGTACCACTTGACAAACATCTCCTCAGATCCCTACCCCCTAGCCCCTGGCAGCCACCTTTCTCCTCTCTGTTGCTACAAGTTTTAGATTTCACATATAAGCGAGATCACACAGTATTTGTCTTATACATCTACTGAGGTTAATGCTCTCAGGTTCATCCATATTGTCACAAATGGAAGGTCTTCATTCTTTCTCATGGCTGAATAATGTATAATGTTGTTATGCATATATGTAACTATATAAGTAGTTATATATGTAGTTATATTCTCCTATATACATATTCTCCTGTCTTCTTTGGACACTGAGGTCATTTCCATGTGAACACTTTAAAAACGTATTTAAAACAAGTTCTAGAATTTAATAGTAAACACTTTAACCTTACTTCTGCCCTTCGGAGACCCTAAATGGGAGGGTAGAGATTCTAGAAATTGAAGAAAGATGGGTAGAGAAGGGGAAACTCTAGAAAAGTCCAAGTAAAATAGAACAACGACTCATGTACAGTGTAAATATAAAATGCAGTCACACCAAAAGGACTCCGAGTTGGTGGAGAGCACATGGAGCCACAGGCACCCGTTGCGGGGTGGGGGGGGCAGGGGGCGGTCCAGCAGCATCCGACCGAGCACGTGCTTGTCGTCGGCTCCGTGCTGCCACTCCTAGGCATTCGCCTGAGAGAAACAAAATGTGTCAAAAGACCTGTTCTTAAACATTGCCAGCAGGTTAAGCCATAATAATAAAAGCTTGGGAACAACCCATGTTCATCCATATACATATTTTTTAAAATGTGTGATATTCCTACCATGGAACACTATTTAGCAATAGGAAGGAATGTACTGCTGATGCATGCAACCAAATGAATGAGTGTCAAAGACATTATGTTGATCCAAAGGGGCCAGGACTAAGGTGACCCGTGGTGTGTTTCCATGGAAACAAAACCAGGAAGGACACCTGATCTCCCCCAGATGTGACAATGGTTGTCTGGGGCTGGAGGCGGAGGCAGGACGGACTGGGAAGGGCACACAGGAGCCTGGTGCAGAAGTTGTTCCATCTTGGCTCGGGTGGTGGCTACACGGTTATACAATAGACATTTATCAAGATTCACTAGACCGATGTCATGTGTTTACTTTATTACATGTAAATCATGCCTCTGTAAAATTAATTTTTTGAAATGTAGTTACAGGAATTAATAAAATGATGATAGTGCAGTTCAGAAGCACTTCACTACATTGCAGATAATTATGGCAAGAAGTGAAAATGCTTCGGAGTGTTAACACAAGGCTAGTTGTACTGTCGTCAGTGAGTGAGTTGTCAGACACTGGAGATCCCAGCAAGGGAATTCCCTCCATTGTTTTCAGGTGACACACACACACACACACACACACACACGCTTTCAGGGAGAAAATTAAAGTGGGGAACGCCTTGCCCTTACTTCTAGACTTTAGTTCAACAGTTTTATTGAGCCACCACCTCCTGGTTCTGCCCAGCACAGGACGTTCTAGGACGGAAACTGGGTGATCGCCCATCAAGGGTAAACAGTCCACCGAAGGGCCTAGTGACCTTCAGGAGGACTCGGCATAGTTGGATTAGTTAACAGTAGTGACAATAATGATCACAGTTCTCTGAGTATTACCCTGTGACACCATGACTGATGTTTATCTCATTTAATCTTCATGATAGTTCTGCAGCAGGGGTACTGCTACCTCCCTCTTTTGCAGAAGACGCAACAGAGGCTCAGAGACATTAATGAACTCGTCCAAGATTGCACAGCTGATGAGTAGTAGTAAAGGTAGGGTTGAAGCCTGCTCATAACCCTTACATTGTAGCCCGGCGGTAGAATGAGGGTATTTATTTGACTTAAACAGTTCAGAAAATATTACAGTTTGTCCAACTTGATCAGAGCCCTCTCTAATTCCAGGCCAGCCAGAAAAAAAGCACAGGTTTCTTCCCAAAAAGATAGTATTGTTACCTTTGCCTACATTCTCCTGTTTTTGCGGACTGCAGGCTGGGCACTGCGTAATTTCTTACACCAACAATCTTCCACCAGGGGAGCCTGCAGACCTGAGTAATGTGCTTGGATTTGTGTCTCTCATCGTGTCACTGATTAGTCCTAACTCTTCCTGGCAAGGCTCCTGCCAGGCTATTTCAGGAAACAAAAATTCATTACACACATCCCTATTGATTTTCTCTCTCCTTTGCTTATTAATAAAATGCTTTTCCCTCCTCCCCCTCCTGAAGAAACAGCATTGCAATTACTGGAAGCTTGCTCTCCCTCCAGCCTGCTCCTGGGACTAGAGGGCCTGGCCGATGCTCTTGGGAGGTGGGGGTGGAGGGCCCGGAGCACATGTCCCTGT
>PVIA01015639.1:0-21974 GCA_004024845.1 Tonatia bakeri | reverse complement strand
CCTTCCAGGATCTGGAATACTTCTTTCCAGCCCCTTCTTGCCTGTAAGGTCTCCCTTGAGAAATCAGCTGACAGTCTGATGGGAACTCCTTTGTAGGTGACTGTCCCCTTATCTCTTGCTGCTTCTAGGATTTGCTCCTTCATTTGCACCTTGGCTAATGTCATTATGATGTTCCTTGGTGTGTTCCTCCTTGGGTCCAACTTCTCTGGGACTCTCTGAGCTTCCTGGACTTCCTGGAAGTCTATTTCCTTTGCCAGATTAGGGGAGTTCTCCTTTAGTATTTGTTCAAATAACTTTTTCACTTGTTGCTCTTCCTCTTCTGGTACCCCTATAATTTGGGTGTTAGAATGTTTAAAGATGTCCTGGACTCTCCTCATTTTTTTGAATTCTTGTTTCTTCTTTTCTGTGTGGTTATTTCTTTCTTCCTTCTGGTCCACTGGATTGATTTGAGGCCCAGTTTTCTTCCCATCACTACTGGTTCCCTGTGCATTTTCCTTCATTTTCACTGAGTGTAGCCTTCATTTTTTCATTTAATTTGTGACCAAATTCAACCAATTCTGTGAGCATCCTGATCACCAGTGCTTTGAACTGTGCATCTGATAGGTTGACTATCTCTTGGTCACTTAAAAATATTGGTTCTGGGACCCTGATTTGTACTTTGGTTTGAGCCTTTTTCTTTTTTTGGACTGGTCATACCTGTTAAGTATGAGGGGTGGAGGCTTAGGTGTTCTCCAGGGCAGGGCAACCCAGTCTCTGGGTTGTGATGCTCTATGTGTGGGCAGGGTCCGAGAGGAAACAATGGCGCTGGCTCCTCTCTCCATTGGATTTCAGTCCCTCCCACCACTTTTCCCAACTAACTGGGCCTTTCTGGTGCTGATTCCCATGTGGGTCGGCTTGCGTACATTCTAGGACCCTGTGGGTCTCTCCAATGCACTCTTCTGTGAGCCTGGGAGTCTCTCCCTGTGCCTCATCCCCCACAAGTGTTTTCAATCAGTGTCCCGAGGTTCTATTTCCTGGCACTGGGACCCTAGATTGTGGGGTCCATCTCACTGCCCAATTTTGCCTGGTTTATCTGCACGTGGATGTGGCCTGGACAGCCAGGCGCCTTGCACACAGTGCCTTGCTTCACAGTTGCTGCCTCATTGGGTCTGCCAGCCACCTGTGGGCTTGGGATGCCTTAAGCGCCTGGAATGCTTTACTTATTAAGTGTTGCTTTTTGTGCCACAACCCCTCTCTGCCCGGCTGCCTGACTCTGCCCCTCCTATTGGTCTGGATGAATGTGTACATTTTAACTCCTTGGTTGTCTAACTTCCATACAGTTCAATTTTCTGTCAGATCTGGTTGTTATCTTGGTTCTAAATTGTTGCTGACCTTATTTTGGTTGTGCAAGAGGCACGGTGTGTCTACCTATGTCTCCATCTTGGCTGGAAGTCTGTATGAATTCTTTATAAATTTTGTGTATTAACCTCTTATCAGATGCATCATCGGTGAATATCTTTTTCCATTCAGTAAGTTCTCTTCATTTTGTTGATGGTTTTATTTTCCATGCAAAGTATTTTTTAAAAAGATTTTATTTGTTTATTTTTAGAAAGAGGGGAAGGGAGGGAGAAAAAAGAATAATAGCTCTTGACATGTAAGAATATGTCAAATTAAAATATCAGTGTCCACAAATAAACAAAACATTGGAACATAACCATATTCATTTATATGACGTCTATGACTGTTTTCACATAGAACAGCAGAGTTGAGCAGTTGTGACAGAGACAAATGGCCTGCAAAGCCGAAAACATTTACCACCTGGCCCTTTACAGAAAAAGTTAGATGGACCTGGTTTTAGACCATCATATGATTAAATGTTTATTCTCCTTTACCCTACTACAGTATCAGGTAGGAGGCTTTCAGCACAGGTAACAGAAATCATGACCCAACCTTGCTTAAAGAATAAAAAAATTTATTATTGCTCATAGACAAGCTCCAGGCATGGTATAATTATTCTTCATGTCAATTATCTTTGCTTTGCATTTTACATTGGTTGTCTTTGTTCTTCAGTATCCTTCCTGTCTAGACATATTCTTTTAAATTTGATTTTCTTAGTCTATAGAATAAATAAAACTTCTCTGACAATGTGGAGATTAGTACCTAGGGATTTCACATATTTAGACTTTAGCAAATATACTTAAAGAACAGGTTAATTTGATTTTCAATCACATGATAAAGTGGGTGGACACTGTTGGTGCCGCATGCAACGGTCATGTCCCAGCCATCGATGACGCCCACACTGAGATCTTTCACAATGTCCTTCATGATAAGAAGTCCCCAAAACTCTCTGTGTCTATGTGCATCTCCCTGATGTTTTCTGTCTTAAGGGTGACTTTTGTGGTCAGGTTTCTTAGAAACAGTCATTTAATAGCTTTTTGGAGATGCATGGCCCTGTGAATAAAAATGTTAATGGAGAAGGGGTAGAAGTGCTGATCAAGGGTAATGATGATGGCTGTGTTTTTGTCACCTGATATTTGGGACACTACCTGAGGGATATAATTCTCATGTGTCACAGAGTAGAGCCGAAGAGTAATAAAAGGATAACTATATTCTTTTTATTTTTTCCCCACTGAATCTGTGTGTTTTTCTACACCCAGTAGTAAATCTTCCTTAAAAATTCCTGTTCCATGAAGATCAAAAGATTTTTGCACTGGTCAAAATTAAATAAATAAATAAATCTTTTACCTAGAAGCAGTAATTAATATTTTTAAAATTAATATCCTATCATTAAAAATGCTTACCCACTTGGATTATTTCTGACTGGAGCATTTTAGATCTCCTATTCATATTTGTGAAATGTCAATCAAAATGTAACATTTTTCACTGGAATTTATAAAGTGAAACAACATTTCTTAAGAAAGAGAGAACAAAATATATTTTAAATTAAAAGTCTCAAATCTAGAAAGCTAAATGAAGTAAAAAAAATGGGCAAATGAGAGAATTGAAACCTAGTTAAAAATACTTTAAATTTGGCCTGAAATTTTTAAAACATTTTTTAATCTTTTAAAAAAATATTTATTTATTTATTTATTTTTAGAGAGGGAAGGGAGGGAGAAAGAGAGAGAGAAATATCAATGTGTGGTTGCCTCTCATGTGGCATCTGGCCCACAACCCAGGCATGTGCCCTGACTGGGAATTGAACTGGCGACACTTTGGTTTGCAGCCCGCGTTCAATCCACTGAGCTACGCCAGCCAGGGCTCAAATTTGGCCTGAATTTTTAAAAGTATACAAAATAATTACCTACTTTTTACTACTTTAAGTAACAGATCCACTGACATAGTGTATAGTCTCTCAACAAGTAAATGAGTTTTCCTTTCAAACAGCCATTTATCTTAATTGTATATAACTGAATCTGGTTGCAAAATGTTATAATTTACTTTCTTTATACTTTCTATAGCAGAGGTCCCCAACCCCCAGGCCTTGGCCTGGTACTAGTCTGCGGCCTGTTAGGACCCAGGCTGTGAGGGAAGTTTGCCTGAGCTCTGCCTCCTGCCTCAGACTCCTACCCTGACTCGGACTCCACTGCCCGTAGTGCCTGCGATGTTATGGCTCAGATGAGACAAATTCACATGAACTACTGAGTCCTGTGGAGGAAAAGGGACAGCATGGCCACTCTCTCAAGAAGAGAGCACCTCAACCCTTGCCTTGACAAACTTTTATTGGCTTTAATTTGCAAAGGAATACAGGGTGTATATGGAAAGCTCATCAATCATTGTCAGGCAGTAATGATCAAATAGATAACATTCAAAGAACTCTGAGGGCCTATTTTGAGTCAGGATCAAATAGCTAAAGGGCCATAATACTTTGGGGAAACAAATTCATTTCATGCTTGGGCCCTTATCATTTAAATTGAGGGTATTAGGACAGCAGGTTTCACAGGATTTTATGCATTCTTTCTTAGGCATGATTGCCCTGGGGAACCTGCCCTTTCCAACACAGGGCTGCATCCACCTCCAGCATAGTTTCAGGCTTAGGTCAAGCAGGGAAAGTAAGGCAGCCAAGAGGTCTCTTGCAGACAGAATGAGGACTCCAGCTATGTCAAAGCTGAGGGGTGAGGGTCCACCACCCCTTTTCTCCATAGCCCCCCAAGTCCTTCCATGAGGGCCCATTTATGACCATGCTTGTCTTAGGTTGTTCCTCCCTTGAGAAATCTTACCCATCATTGGCTAACTGTTCATGCACGGGGGACCAGGCAGGGTGAAGTAAAAGGGGGCAGAGGCGGTGCTCCTGCCAGGGGGATAAGCTTTGTCTCCTTAGTGGTTTAGGGTCCCAAGGTCTCTCACTCAGCCTTAGCCATGAAGGGTTACAGCTTCTGAAACCAGGCAGGGTGGTTCCCAACACTACCCCACCTACCAGTAACAACTGAAGCCTGAGTTCTGCTTCCTGATGGTCCCCTACCCCAACCCCCACCCAATGGAAAAACCCTGGTGCCAAAAATGTTGGGACCCCTGTTCTACAGTATAACCATCAAGGACAGGAATCTCCATTGTAGCTCTGCATTTCTTTTTTATATTCTTACTCTCTAGTAACAGATACTGTGGTGATCTTGTTGATGTAAGTTAAATATATAGTCTTACTTCTTTTTTTAAATTATTTTTACTTTCTATTCCACTTGTGAGGATATATTTATTGATTTTTAGAGAGAGAAGAAGGAGGAAGAAAGAGAGTTAGGAAAGAAGCATCAATGTGAGAGAAACATCAATCAGTTGCTTCCCATAAGTGCTATGAGCAGGGATTGAACCTACAACCTAGGTATATGCCCTGACTGGAATTGAACCCACAATCCTTTGGTGTATGGGAGGACACTCCAACCAACTGACCCACATGGCCAGGGCTCCAGCCTTCTTTCTTTCTTCTTCCCTTTCTTGACTTCTTTCCCTCTTCCTCTAACTCCTCTTTCCTGATTTCTTTTCTTCCTAGTACTATATAGTTTGTTTTGATCATCAGTTTTGTTTTAGATACCTCTTCTCATTCTTTTGAGAGATTTTGAATCCTCTGGACTCTTCCTTATTCATTTTCTCCCAAATCTGGTCATTGTTTAAGTCTTCATGTTCTCTCATTTCTTTGCCATCCCTGCTGATTCTGTGGTAATGTAGGCTTTTGTCTCAAATGTGAGTAATAGTGGTTTGCCAGTTGGGTCATTGTATGAAATCACTTACCTTTGTTGCATTAATGAAGGAATAATCTTATTTTTCTATGATTTTTTTTCATAGGACTATTTTAAAGTTAAAAGTTGGCTTAAAGTATACTGTGTCTACAACTTAAAAAATTCAAACAATATATACCTAGCTTGAATTAAAATTATATAGGATTTTGCTAAAAGTAACATAAAGCAGCCAAGTCAAACCAGTATTCTGAGATTTCCCAATAAGTTCCATTAGAATTACAGGCTCTGCCTTCCAAGTTACTTCAGGTAGCAATGTAGCAAAAGTTTTGCTATGACAGAATAAAGATGATCAGGGTTGTTACCTGTCATGTCTCCCTGTCACTCACTGTGCCACACCCTACCACTGAGCCAATGCCTCCTATTTTAGGTTTTGCTACATCAATACTTCTGTGTTGATATTGCATTCTGTATTAGATAGAAAGCAAATAATAATGACTTAAATATAAATTTATTTATCTTCCATTTATTCATGATAGAGTGAGCAGGCCAGGGTTAATATGATGTTGCATGCTTGCAGGGACTCCAGTTTCTTCTGTCTTATTGTTCTACCATTCTTTTTATTTCTCCTGGAGGGGGGCTGATAATCTTAACTTTATTATTTTATTACAGATTTATTGAGGTATAATTGGTATGCTTAAAACTGCATATATTTAATGTATACAGTTTGATTAATTTAAACATATGTATACACCCATAATACCATCACTGAAATCAAGGTGCTATTTTTAACATATGACTTCAATCTCATGGTCAAACACAGCTCTTTCATCATTCACCATTATATCTACAGTGTAGACAGTAGGAGGAAGAGAACTGGAAGAGGAAGGCAAGTTGTTTTACTTTTAAAGGCATGACCTAGAAGTTTCCCATATCACTTTCTGGCAAAAATTTAGTCATGGCCACACCTAGATACAAGGAAGGTTGTAGTCCTTAGCTTGGTGACCATAGACCCACACAAAATTATGGTGTTCTATTACTAAAGAGGGAGGAGGGAGTGGATAATGGAAGACCACCCACAGTCTCTGCTGTATGCTTAGCCACCCATAGGACTTGTAGTCTGGTTGCCTATGTCCAGAGAATAGTACATCAGGGTTGTACTATGTTGGTAACTTGTGGGCAAAATGGCAAAATGGTCATGGTGGCAGAATTGGAAAACTCTGGAATAGCTATTACCTGGAATAGCCAAGTCCTATTAATTTGGCTTGGTAAAAAAGAGAGAATCCTATGAGTACAGTAGGCTTTTAAAGAGACATTGTTGAGCTTCTGTGAGGCTTGATGGCACTGCACCATGGATGGTTGAATACTATGGTTGAATATCCTGGAAATTTAAGAGCCATGCTTATTAAATGTTCCCGATCTTAATAATGTGTTAGCATACTTTGGGTAATAACCTTTGACTTTATTATAATAAATCATATCTTGTATAATATTTATGTATGAAAGTTTTCATTTTGCTAAGTGTGAAACTAAGTGCTCTCCAGGACTATTCCAAACATATAACAAATTCTTGATGATTAGTCTTCATTTTTATTTTACTTAATAATATCCTTGACTACTTTTAACAGTATGTTGGTGAGGGCATTAAGTTTCTATTGATTTCTGGTCAAATGGAGGCATAGGTAAACAGGCTTTACCTCCTTGCACAACTACAGAAAAATTTAAAACTAGATCTCAGCCCTAGCTTGTGTGGCTCAGTGGATTGAGTGCCAGCTTGCAAATCAAAGGGTCACTGGTTGGATTCCCAGTCAGGGCACATGCCTGGGTTTTGAGCCAGGTCCCCTGTAGGGGAAATGTGAGAGGCAACCACACATTGTTTGTTTCTCTCCCTCTCTTTCTCTCTCCCTTCTTCTTTCTGAAAATAAATAAATAAATATTTAAAAAATGAAATAAATTAAAAAGAATAAAACTAGACCTCAAAACAAATAACTCAGAAACATAAGAAAATTGAGCTGTATGGAAGTCTGACAACCAAGGATTAAAGAAGCCATATTCATCCAGATGGGTAGGAGGGGCAGAGACTCAGACAGGTGGAGAGGCATGAGACATGATGTGGCACAGAGAGGCAGCGGAACAGTACGGTCCCACATTCATATGTAGTGGATAAAAATTGCGAGGGATACCTCATGAATGATGAATCCCAGCCCCAGGCCAGAGCACATGGCCCAGGGTTCCAGTGCCAGGAAGATAAATCTCTGTAACTTCTGGCTGTAAAAATCAGTGGGGGTTGGGGCAGAAACTGATGGATTTTCAGGAGACTGTGCCTAAAGGGCCCACACAGACTTAGAAATTATGCTGACTTACCTCTTCTGAATTCAGCACCAGGGCAATAACTGGAAGGGCACCAGTCACATATGGGGAATAAGTGAAGTGACTGGAAATAGGGTGAGTGCATCCAGGAGTCAGGTAGTGGCATTGTTCCCTCTCTTAGCCCTTTCCCCACACAGAGCCTTAAAGTGGTAAAGTGGGTTGCCCTGCCCTGGTGATTGATTACCTAAGGCTCTGCCTAAATTACAGGTGCCTTTTCAACAATAAGCCACATTGCTAAGACAGGGAATCAAAGCAGCTCTACCTAATATACAGAAACAAACACAAGTAGGCTGCAAAATTGAGGAGACAAAGAAATATGGCCCAGATGAAAGAACAGAACAAAACCCCAGAAAAAGAACTAAATGAAACAGAGATAACCAGCCTATCAGATGCAGAGTTCAAAACACTGGTTATCAGGATGCTCAAAGAGCTCATTGCATACAGCAATAGTGTAAAAAAGACCCAGGAAGAAATGAAGTTTAAGTGAAATAAAGAAAAATCTACAGGGATTAGATAGGGATTAAAAAAGTGTAAAAAAGACCCAGGAAGAAATGAAGTTTAAGTGAAATAAAGAAAAATCTACAGGGATTAAATCTACAGGGAATAGTGGAGGGGATGAAGCAGAGATTCAAATCAACAATTTGCTTCTGTTTCTGTATTTATATGTCTACAAATGTATGTCATGTGTATGTGGTGTTTTTGTGACTCTGGATGGTATTACAAAAATTAATTTGTAGAAGAGTTCTATTTAATTGGCCTAAAGAAAAACAAGTATTTACATAAATTGAATATTCTAAAACCTCTCAAAAATATAGAAAGTAACCCAAATGCTTTTTAAGTTCATCTGACCTGGAATAATCTTTGTTAAGTAAAACCTAGTTTAAATTTGTTGGTTTAGTTAAAATAGGCATTTTTTTTAGTTATCAGCATAAAACTGCAGACATATGACTTGTATTATAATTGAGTTTACTATACAAATAAGTTCATGTTATCTCTGTAACAAAATTTTCCAGCAAGAAAAATAACTTAGATTGATGGCTAACTTGGTGTAATGTCTCATGATATTTTCATGAATAGCCTAAACATAATTGATAAGAGCAAGTGAATTAAATAAATGTAAGATAAAATTTATAAATGAGCTTTTTAACAGTAAGATATGTCTGCTTACATATTTCCCCAAATCTCTTTGGTAACTTAACCCTTAGAGTTTTTTTTTAATTAAATAATGGAAATTCATTGAATATCTAGGTCATTTCTAAATAACATAAAACACTGACACATTTAAAATTACTGAACCCACTTTGGGCTTCCAATTACAAAGGAAGTAAACATATTTGGGGTCTGTTAGTAACTATTTCTTGTGCACTGAAACATTAAGAAATTATACTATGAGGAAGCACATACTTCTAGAAATTATGAAATGCATTCAGAAATTTATCATCTGATCTCAGTAGAGATGTACAATAAGATTAATGTTGTTTTCATGCCTGCTAATACAACATCCATTCTGCAACTCATAGACCAAAGGTTAATTTTGACTTTCAAATCTAATTTTTGAAGAAATACATTTCATAAAGCTATAGTTACCATAATTCCTCTGATGGATCTGGGCAAAGTAAATTGAACCTTCTGGAATGGATTCACCATTTTAGATGCCATTAAGAACATATGTGTCAGAGAGGAGGTCAAAATATCAATGTTAATAGGAGTTTGGAAGAAGTTGATTCCAAGCCTCATGGACGATTTTGAGGGATTTAACATTTCAACGGAGGAAATAACTGTAGACGTAGTAGAAATAGCAAGAGAATTAGAATTAGAAGTGGAGCCTGAAGATGTGACTGAATTGCTGTAATCTCATGGTAAAACTTTAATGGATGAGGAATTGCTTCTTATGGGTGAGCAAAGAAAGGGATTTCTTGAGATGGAATCTTCTCCTTGTGTAGATGCTGTGGAGATTGTTGAAACAACAAAGGGTTTAGAGCATTACAGAATCTTACTTGGCAGCAGAGTTTGAGAGAATTAACTCCAATTTTGAAAGATTCTGCTGTGGTTAAATGCTATTAAACAGTTCATGTGCATGCTACAGAGTAATTGTTTGTGAAAGGAAGACAGTCAATCTGGCAAACTTCATTGTTGTCTCATTTTAAGAAATTGCCACAGCCAGCCCAACATTCCACAATCAACACCCTGATCAGGAAACACCATCAACATTGAAGCAAGACCCTCTGCTAGCAAAAATAATATGACTCGCTGAAGGCTCAGATGGTTAGCATTTTTAAGCAATAAAGTATTTTTAAATTAAGGTCTGTACATGGTTTTTTAAAGGCATTATGCTATTGCACACTTAACAGACTACAATATAGTGTAAATATAACTTTTATACACTGGAGAAACTAAAAAATTCCATGTTACTCATTTTATTGCAGTATTTCCAGGTGGTCTGGAACCAAATCAGCAATATCTCTGAGGTATGCCTATAATCTCATTGATTGGAAAATCAGTGCCTCACCCAGATTCTACTCCTAAACTTGAGCCCTGCATATGCAGATGTTTTCAGGGTGTCTCCACATGGAAATCCTCACCCCTAACGACAGAGGTGTGCCAGTTCATACAAGTTTATGAGAGCCTATTTTGCTCATCTCTTCCCAACTCCTCGTCCTGTGACATCATTTTGGTAGCTTCAAAGTGGTTATGATGGGTAGGTTAGCATTAGAAAAATCAGGAAGTACTGCAAATAGGTTTTTCTTTTACCCCAGGAGAGCAGGTCTATCAGTACAGTCATCCCTCGCTGTATCTGGGTTCACTCATTGCAGCTTCACTGTTTCGTGGTTTTCCAATACTGGTGAGTACCCATATAGAACTTTATGTTGTTACAATCACGTAGGTTTAGTAGTGTAGACAGTGTTTAAGAGCATATGAAGTGTTTATAAGAGTGTGGGAAAGGTTAATAAGAGAGTGGGAAAGGTTTATAGGAGTGTGGGAAGGGTTTATAAAGCCTTAAAATATATAAATAATAAAATAAACACAACACTGCTACTTCATGGATTTTCACCTATTGCGGGGGGTCTCTGGAACGTAACTGCTCAGAGAAATCTTAGTCATGTTGTCCAAGTGGAATGTTTCATATTTTTCTGCTTCTTCCTCTCCCTGTCTTTGTGAATGGCACTACTAATCAGAAACCTGGCCACTCTCTTGACTCATTTGGTTTCCTTATGCTTATATCTAGCCATATTCAGACATAATTGAGTCAATGTGCAGAAACTACTAGTTGTCACTTTCATCACTAGTGATAGAAATATAGCCGAGCACATGGAATAATGTTATGTTAGGGCCGTATGCCCAGTGCCTAGCAGAGTGTCTGTCAAGAAAACCAGAATATGTCACCCCCAAATAAGACTCCTTGACAAAAAATTATTTTCAGCTGAAGGCAATTAAGAAACAGCAAATGCAGAAAAAGCTTCTTTTTGGAGATAGACTCTTATCAGCCCAGAGACTGCACCAGAGGAATCTGCAACAAAACTTGTTTAGCAAATTCTTATATTCCTACTTGCACTAGGCCTAAACCAAACCCCCTTTTCTTGTTGATTCTTCACAAATTTATTGTTTATTTATCTAAAATGTATACAAACTTCCTCATTTGATGACTTTTATGGTTTTTCATTCTCTTGTGAAGTCTTCCACGTACATGTAAAAATTCAATAAAATTTTTATGCTTCTCTTCTGTTAATCTGTCTTTGTCAGTTTACTTTTCAGACCCAGTTAGGAACCCAAAGGGGTTTGGTTAAAATTTTTTCCTCCCCAACACTTGATGAAAGCAATGTTTGAGATTCCCAGACAACATTGTGTTTGGGTGCGGCCACAGGGCTAAAGAGGTTATGTGTGTCATATCCTGACCTCTCTCTTAAGGCCACGATATACCTCCTCCATGCTCTCTTTTTCTTCCTTTTCAGTGCAAACTCTTAGGGCAGCAACCTAGCTTTGATCCTGGAGGTTATGACAATAACTTGACATACAAGGTTCTTTTTAAAAAAATTTTAAACAAAGGGGAAAGGAGGGAGAAAGAGAAGGATAGAAACATCAGTGTGTGGTTGCCTCTTGCGCAACCACTACTGAGGACCTGGCCTGAAACCCAGGCATATGCCCTGACTGGGAATTGAATCAGCAACCCTCTGGTTCACAACCTAGTGCGCAGTCCAATAACACACCAGTCAAGGCAACAAATGAGGTTCTTAAAATTTCTTTGTAACATGGACCCCTTTGGCAGTCTGATGAAGCCCTTGGACCTCTTCTCCAAATAATGTGTTTAAATACATAAAATAAAATATATAAAATTATATAACAAAAATAATTATGTTAAAGTGCAGTTATCAACATTTTAAATAATCTATTTGGTTATATAGTTGTATAGCAATTCTTTGTTAACACACTAAATATGATTTAGCAGCAATGTGTAACATTTGATAATAATTTTAAAGTGATGTTAAGAATGGGTGATATTTCCAGATTCTGTAATAACTGTATTGTAATATGAAAATATCTGTGATTTCAACTTGTCACAGGTACTGTTAATGCTACTGTACTTTGCTGCCACTATTTATAATTGGAGAACTTACTAAACATCATTTAGAAGCTAGTGAACATGAAGATGTGATTAGTTTCCCACTCAAGTTCATAGACTTCCTAAGTTCTGTTCATAGGCCCCTTTGAGGGTACACTGACCCCAGGTTAAGATCACTTGCTGAGGATGACAGAGCTTTCATAAAATGTGCATGGCTTCCTGGATGACCTCAAGAAGCACAAGCTGCCTGAATAGTTCCATGAGAGAGAAATAAATCCTTATTTTGTTTTGGGGAGTATTTTGTTTGTCTGTTTTCCCAGTAGTTCAGCCTGTCTTCATCTACTATTAAGTATCTCTTCAATTTGTAGTTTTTAGAATCATCACTATTGCTACCTGGTACAGGTATTACCAAGGTATTGCTTAATAATAGTAACAGTTAAAACAACTTTATTGAACTTAAAATGCATGCAATAAGAACATATGCATTTTAAGTGAGGTTTTATGAGTATGTATTAAGAAATGTATATACTTGTTTAGTATCAATGTGTAGAATATTACCATTATCCCCAAAAGATTCCTTTTGCTCCTTCCCAGTCAATTCTGTTACCCTACTATACTTTGTTACTTTTCTGTGTGGTGTTTTGGTATCAGCACACATCCAGAACAAAGATGATTAGAAGCAGCCACATTGGCCAGCTTTGACTTATTCCTGCAGTGAATTTTCATATTTCATCATGTTTAATTAAATGTGTGATGTTAGATGTATGATATTTGCTATTTTTAAGTCTTCTATTTTATTAAGAAAGCTCTCTTCTAAAAACCAGGTTGCTAAGTGTTTTTCATCATTAATGGAAGCTGAGTTATTGTCAAAGCATTTTAAAAATTTATTAAGGTAGTTATAGAATTTTTCTCCTTTATCTTTAAATGTTTTCTAAGCTAAACTACCCTACTTGGCTGGCTTAAATCCAACTGAGTCATATCATATATTGTATTTTTGTGCATAACTCTGTTGCACATGAGAATACAAATGAATATAATCCTTTTTGAAAGCCATATGGCCACAGGTATATAGTTTTAATTGTGTACACCTATGTCCTGAGTCTAAGCAGTCCAAATTGGGTGTATCACAGAAGATGCCTTAGTCAGTTCCATAAAGAATCACATATAAAATATTATTGTAGTTGCTTGTATATCTATGTGTATAATTGTAGGGAATTAAATAGACTTTAATAGTATATCAATAGTTTATTTCTTTGCATTGCTGAGTAGCATTCAATAACATGCACACACCACAGTTTGTATAACCATTCACCTATTGAGGGAGATTTTGGTTGTTTTCATGTTTGGGGTAAAGCTGCTATGAACAACTATGTACAGGTTTTTGTACGGACACGAATTTTCCCTTCTCTGAGATAAATTCCCAGGAGGGCATTCCTGAGTTGCACGGAAAGTGCATGTTTAGTTTTATATTTTACCCTGATATGTCTTTTGATTAGGAAACTTTACTCTTTTACATATCATATGATCACTGATATCACAGACGTACTTCTCCATCTTATTTTATAAGTCCAATCACCAGGTCTTGCTTTGTTTCTTTTCTTTCCATTTAGACAACTGTAATTGAACAACAATAAAGTAATTAAAAATGTTAATTAAAAAAATAAAATGGAAGAAACCTATAGCATATAAAAAAAAGTGTGGTTGGTTTTTTTTTTTTTTTTGTATTTTTCTCTTACCTATTATAAAATTAAGATATTTTCTTATGGGCCACTCTTAATGTTTAAAAAAAACCAGTAAGCTTAAACTTACACTTTATAAAAGTGCATCTAGAACTTACTATCACAACAAATTTTCCTATCATTACACTGTTATCAGTGTATTAATTTCCTAGGGCTTCCATAAGAAAATGTTACTGAGTGGTAGAACAAGAGAAATAATATTCTCATAAATCTGGAAGCTAGAAGTCCAGATCAAAATGTTGGTAGATTTGTTTTTTCTTATTTCTTTCCCTTTAAAAAAATTGTTGTTCAAATACAGTTGTCTCTGTTTCCTGAGGTCTCGGTCCTTGGCTTGCAAACAGCCTTCTCACTGTGTCCTCACACGGCCTCTCCTCTCCATGTGCACTCCTGCTGTTTCTTCCTTTCTTATAAGGACACCAAACCTTTCTGGGTCAGACTGGGGCCCCACCTAAAGGGCCTCATTATAAACTTAATTACCTCTTTAAAGACCTTATATCCAAATACACTTACATTCTGATGTATTGGGGGTTGGGACTTCAATATGTAAAATTTGGGGGGACATAGTTCAGTCCATAACACATTTTAATATCACCTGGAATCTAAGTGCTATTATGGATTCACATCCTGACTGTTTTTACCAACGAGATCTGTGACAAATAGCAAGTTATTCAAAGTTCTCTGTGCTTTAGTATCAGTAATTTCCAGGTAGATAGCCCATAATATTGTTATGAGGATTAAATGAATTAACATACACTTAGAATAATGACTTCCACTTAGTTTAACAATTATAATTAACTACTACCATCACCACTGTACTTATAATATTTCTGTTTAAGGGTAAGTTTTACATATTTCTTCACTCACAATTATAACACTGTTGTTTGTTTTCTGGATTCTTCAACCAATATTGCTTGTAATCTCTATTCCTATCTGCTGGATTGATTTAATAGTAAATTCTTTAATAGTTCTTTTTGAAAGGGTCAATATAAGATTGAATGTGTTTTTGTTTTGCTTTCACAAACAGTTAAGTTTGTGAAAGAATTCTAGGTTAAGTTTATGTTATAGAACTCTAAGATGAAAAATATTTTCCTTGTAGTTTTGAAGACATTGTTCCATTTTCTTCTTGCATCTAATGTTGTTGATGAAATATCAGGTATCAAAGTTAATATTATGGAACTTTCTAGGATTTTTCCTAAATAATACATCCATAATATGTCCTTAGTATTATGAAATTTATGCAGTTCTTTTTATCTTCATCTTGCTTGGCACTTCTAATGGCTCATGACCTTTTAAATCTGAGAACTCATATCTGTTAATTTTCCTTTCATAATTTTGATTTCATTTTCCCTTTCTTTAATATTCTGAAGTAATTCTTGAGTTAAAATTTTATCTTACCAGTTTGTTGCTTGTATTTTGATTTTCAGTATGTTGTTCAAGTTTTTATTTATCACATGTTTAGCTTTATGAGCATCTAGTTAACTCTAAGTATGGCTGCCACATCTTATATCACTCTGGGAATTACATTTATTTTAAAATCATGTGTAACTTGCTAGATTTCCTTGGTGTGTAAATTTCTTCGGATTGCTGTGCTTGATGCCTTTCTTTCAAGTATTAGCTGTTTCCAAAATATTAGTAGTTTTTGGTTATGTGTTCCTTTTTGAATTGGAGATTCTCTACTAGCCTTTCTGTAAATGTTCTGTTTACTGCATTTTGTTTCTGAGAGAGTTGTGAGAAATACTGCCTGATTGGAAATACTGCTATGTACCAACACATAGTCTTTCAAGAGCCCAGGCTTTCTTTTCTTCTTAGGTGGTGTTGTGACACTGCTTTGTTTTCACAACACAAGCACATGCCTTCAATGTTTTCCTGTGAGGCGTGGAGGGTCATACCTTCCGGCTTCTCTGTTAGTCATTCCACGGCTCTATTTTTATCCTGGTGTATGAAACATTTGTGTCAGTCCAGGCCTGAATTAGTTTTGGATTATAGGTTCATACTTTAATCCAATCCTCTTTATTTCAGTCTTTGATCATTTTCTTACATACTTTGTTGTGTCAAATAACATTCTTCATCTCTTCTAGTATGGTAATGAAGTTTTATAAATCTTCTTCCAGACATTTCAGTGGACTTATTTGACTTGTGCCAAGTCCACCATTTTGAATAAATTCCACAGTTTTAAAAACAGTTTTTCTTATTTATTGTTAGCTTCCTGCTTTATCCTGTTAACCTCATCTCTTTATACTGTTAATCACTTATTTATCTTTTATTATTAGAACCTGTTTGGTATGTAACTCCTGATAAACAAAATGTTCTCAAGAATCTAGAACAAGTTCTGAATATTCTAAGGCAGAACTTACTTATCTACAAAGTGGGATATTAACAGTACAACATTTTTAAGGTTTATGAGGATTAAGTAGTTCATTTAATCTGTTTTTTCCCCCACTGTTTCAGGAGAAATCTGTGAAATAATCAGTCTTCATACAAACTCTTTGCATCCACCTTAACTCATCTTAGTAACATGCATTCAAAAGATAGAAATACTATTATTTCAACTATTTCTCATCAGGGTATCCACAGAATTCTGTTTGGTAACAAACATAAATATTGGGATTGTTTACTTCGGTTACTTTCCTGTGGTTTGTAATGACTGTCACAACTGGATCTGTAATCTCTCTTATTTATTACTATTCACAGGCAAGTTGACTTTACAGAAATTCATTAGCCAAGACTCTTCCAGTTATAGTTTCCAGCTCATGCTAGTAGTTTCCATGCCAGCTAAAGGAAAAAGAAAACCTAATGACTCATCTAGGCATTCAAATAAGGCAATCAATCTTCTTAAGCCTCAGGCTCTACTGTGCTCTTGGATTCACTCTCAGGTTGAGACTTTTCATACTGTAGTCCCAACAAGCATAAGCCATACATGGTCCTTAGTGTTTAAGATCTCATACACATCTTTTCAGAATATATGTTAAGTCATATAAAAACAAAACAAAACAAACAAATAATTCTAATGACTCTGCTAGAAGCAATCACTTATACAAGGTGTAGAATGCTTTGATAGATCAGTAGATTCCAAAGAAAGGCATTCTCATTAGTAGAATATAAAGTGGACTAGGTAGGTATAGTTCTCCAGGAGAAGAGGGACCCTCTTACTAGAAGTAGGAATATTGGTCAGGATAGAGAAAATAAATTTTTAATACAAGAGGCAATACAGATGAGGGCAGATAAGAGTCATGTTTTTTTTTTGTCATTTAATCCTTTACCACTCTCTCTATCTCTAAGGAAGCTTTATCTGAACATTTGTTTTCCCATCTCATGAGTCAAATAGGTTACTGATTTATTCATTCATTCATTTATTTAGTCCCATTTGTTTATTGCATTCCTGCAGTAGCAAACTTGGAAATAACTGAGATGCAATGTATAATCTCTTAGCATTGAAGGTCTAGGACTGTTTGTAGGTGATAAAGGCATATTTCCTGCCATCCTGAAATATATGATTTAGTTTCAGGGCTCTCTATATTATCAGACACATGCAGAGTTATTTATAACACAACACAACATAGCCTCATGAAGATACATTATGAATGCACAGAATGTGGAAAGGTTGAGTATGCCTATAGGGATCTGGGACTTGAAGGATGACTGAGGTCTCTCTAACTGGAGAGAGCTGTGAAGAATGTTCTTTCCATTAAAAATAGCTCGGGCAATGGAGTGAAGGCAGAGGCATGTAGTCAATGTGATCCTTACTTATTTTGGATGTAGGAAACTCATTGAAGGGCTACTTTTAGAGGCTAATTTAGTGTGAGATTTGGGTGTTTAGGCTACTCTGGACAACCCTTGTTTCATTTGTGATTTATAGACAAGTTTGTCCCTTTGGTTAGATTATGAATACTTCCTAGGCAGGGACCAAATATTATTCTGCTAGGGACAAACTCTTTCCAGGAGCTACTTGTATTAACATCATTGTCCATGTTCTAAAAGAGCAAATCGTTTTGCAACATAAAGAGTAGAGCTAGTAATACATATCTACATTTTTCATTCTCTTTTAAAGCTGCCATCATCAATAGGTAATGATGAAAAACACAATCTCTGTTGCTAAATTTTTATTTCTGAGCTACATAATAAAATTGTTTTGTGATACTCTGGTGAATCTTGGAGCATCTCTATCACACTGTGGATATAGTCTCCTGAAAGAGAAGCCTTCTTTACTACATGCCATCTCATTGTATACACAAACATCTAATTCCAAATAGACAGAAAATAGCTACTATTGCTACCAATACTTAGAAGTCACTGAAATTACAGGTGGTATTTAAACCAGAGGTTGGATAGCACCCAGAATGAGAGTATAAATAAAACAAAGCAGGATATTCCACATTTAGAAATCAAGTAATGGAGATGGAACTGGCAGAATGGGAAGGAACCTTTAGGGAGGCAGGAGAAAAACAAACCCTCACAGAAACAAAGGAAAGTGAGGGTTTGAATAAAGAACACATATTCAACTGGGTAAATGCTACTGAGAGGCTGAGTTAGATGAAGATAGAGAAGTGGCTATTGGATTTGACAACACAAAGGTGATCTTAACTGAAATGGTGTAGAACCTAAATCCAACTGGAATGTGTTGTAACAGAGAATAGGATGTAGTGAGGACAGTGACCATAGATCACATTTTCAGGAAGCTTTTGTGCAAACAGGAGAAGATATGTGAGTGTCTGAAGAGATATATCAGGATATTTATATTTATACATTTATATATTTTTCTTTAAAATTTTTAAAATTACAGTTTACATTTCAGTATTATTTTGTATTACTTTCAGGTATACAGCATAATGGTTAGACAATCATATACATTACAAAGTGTTCTCCCTGATATTTCAAATACCCATCTAGTACCCTACATAGTTATTATAATGTTATTGACTATATTCCCAAGCTGCACTTTTCAGCCCCATGACTATTTGTGACTACCAGTTTGAATTTCTTAATCCATTCACATACAAACACACATACATATACTTAAATTTTTGTTTACAATTTAAGATGCAAACAATTATTAGAGCATGATCTTGTTTCCTAAGGAAATGACCCAGTAAAAAGGAATGGATTGAAGATCATGACAGTTATCAATTCATTGTCAGCTCCAAATTTACGCTTCAATAATTCTCTGCAATAAAGAACAGAATTCTTTTAAGCATGTCTCCTGTAGCGTGAGCAGTTGTTAAGCTTTCTTATTAGAAGGCATTGGTGGGACATGACAGGAGGAAGGAGCTATCCTTCTATTTCTGGTGGCTGAGTAGTGAGTCAGTGTTGTGGGTAAGGGGATCTAGCAGAGCTCTTTCCCAGGCTTGTTCCCAGAACCAGGCAATCTCTTGGAGACCTTGCCCCTTGTCCTGGTCCAGCAATAACTTTCCCTGGTTTTCACTACACGGAAGAGGATACCTCAAGGCTTCCTGCCTGTGAAGGCCTCCTGCTGACATGGGCATCAATTCCCAGTGTAGGTCCCAGAATACCTCTCCTGTGTCTGGCTCCCCCACCCACTCAGGATGCCCATTTGTCTGCCCACAGTACAGAGGGTCGCTGTAGACCAGCTATGCACTGGGCAAACCTGCTGCCTTCTCTGTTATCCAGAGGATTGAACTACACCTTCTTCAACTAGGTCTGATTCCCAGACTTGGGGAAGGCCTCTTCCAAGCTGTTCCTTCTTTTATAACCTCCCTTCACCCTAAGGGTACTGTATAGGGTTTCTTTATATCTTACAGTCACTCATGTATCAGAGTTTAATTATTTTATTTCAGACTTCCTCTGTTTAGTCCACTGTGTGGTTTCTACCTCCTAATTGAATCCACACTAACACATGACAAGAAAGATTGTAACTTTAGGAATTCAGCACTAACTGGTTTCTTAGACTATATCACCTTTGAAACATGCTCCTTGGGAAGATCCTCATATGTAATTTTAAAAATTTCCTCATGTTCTCAGCAGTTTCAATCTCTGTGTGACAGAGTAGGTGGTGGGATTTTTCTGGGTGGGTGTCTGACTACTCCTTTTCCTGTATTGCTTATTTGAGTTTCAGCAGAATTAGAAATGAATGGTGGTAAGGCTGAGAAAGACTCTGGAAAGGCCAAGACAAAGGCAGTTTCCTGCTTGCAAAGTATGCGCTTGCAGTCTCCAGTGGGCCACGTTCCTAGACACCTGAAATCTAGGACAACCAGTTTTGGACATGTGGGCGCTACTGCTGTGGTATACAGCGCAGCCACTGCAGAGTATCTCACTGCAGAGGAATGTACTTGCATCAGCAGGAAAAGCATAAAAAGACTTAAAGGTAAAGTGTATTACCCCTCGTTATTTGCAACTTGCTATTAGTGGAGGTGAATTGGACTCTCTCATCAAGGCTACAGTTGCTGCTAGTAGTGTCATTCCACACAACCCCAAATCTCTGGGAAGAAGGACAACAGAAGACTGTCTAAAGGATGGTGGGATTTCTCATTACTTCAGGACCCTAAATACTCTGACAACTGTCCAGTGCTGGTGATTCCAGTGGACTACGTCTGTGAAAAACACAGTCTTGCCTTCTTGTAATTCTATTTCAGCAAGTTGGAGGTTTAATTACTTTTCCAACCAACCAAATCTCTGCATTTGAGTCTTAACTGTATTTAAGTGTGGCTTCAAAGAAACTATTGATTCTGAACTAGTGGGTTTTGATTGAATTGACTATTTTTTTAAAATATTGAAAAAAAGAAAAATAATAGATAAAATAAAAATAAATAATAAAATAAATAAAAACTGGATTTTAATTGTGATGCAGAAGTTATAGTAACAGACATTTGACCAGACATTATTTCTACTTCTGTGGATAAGTAAAGGTCACATACCTCCCCCTACCCCACCCCCAGAGTCTTCATCTTGTTTCTTCTCAGTAGTGTATATTCATTAATATCCTTGTCTCTTGATAATGATTCCCTTGGAATATTTACTTTGCTTTTCTTAGTAGTATTTATCCATCTTGTCTAAGAATCTATTCTATCCATTTCCCTTCCCATTGTTATTGGGATAAAATTCCAACTCCTTGTATAGGCTACAATGCCATAGTAATTTGGTCCCTGCCTCACTCTCTAAATTCTCCCTTCATATTTCCCTCATTGAGAATACTCCAGGCATGGTGGTCCCCCATTCTTTAAATAAACCAAGCTGTATAATGTCTCAGGGGTTTGCACTTGTCATTTTTTTTTTTTTTTACTTCAGGATCTCCGTCTGCATCACTTGAAATGCCTTCTCCTCTAAGATGCTGTCTCTTAATGCTCTAACCAGTCAGTTCCACTGCCACCATGCAGTAACTCTCTGGAATATCACCCTATTATATACTATGTGCATACCACTTTACCAGTATGGAATTTATATCTTTTTTGCTTATCTTTTTTCCTTATTACAATGGAAATTCTTTGATGGCAGAGAATTCTGTGCCTTTTGACCAATATAACCCTAAAGACAAAAACAGTTCCTGGCACATGATTTTGACCATCTGAGTGTTTACTGGGCACGAACAATGAACTGTGGCTCATAGCCAAATAAGTAGAGAATTAAAAAAAAACCTTAATTATTGTTCAAGTACAGTTTTCTGCCTTTTACTCCCATCCCAGCCCACCCCCTAGCCCTCCCGACCTCCCTCCTATTTCCACCCCCCTTGTTTTTGTTCATGTGTCCTTTATACTTGTTCCTGCAAACCCTTCCCATTCTCCCCTGAAATTCCCTCCCCTCTGGTCACTGTCACCCTGACTTCTATTTCAGTTTCTTTGACTATATTTTGCTTGTTTCTTTGTTTTGTTGTTTAGGTTCCTGTTAAAGGTGAGATTATATGCTGTCTTTCACTGCATGGTTTATTTCACTTAGCATAATGCTTTCCAGTTCCATCCATTCTGTGGCAAAGGGTAGGAACTCCTTCTTTCTTTCTGCTGCATAGAATTCCGTTGTGTAAATGTACCATTGTTTTTTGATCTATTCATTTACTGATGGGCACCTAGGTTGCTTCCAGCACTTGGCTATTGTAAATTGTGCTGCTATGAACATTGGGGTGCATAGGTTCTTTTGGATTGGTGTTTCAGGGTTCTTAGGACATAATCCCAGCAGTGGAACTGCTGGGTCAAAAGGCAGATCCATTTTTAGTTTTCT
>PVIA01015638.1:0-21938 GCA_004024845.1 Tonatia bakeri | reverse complement strand
CTCCTCTCCTCTCCTCTCCTCTCCTCTCCCCTCTCCTTGTTTCCTCCTCCCTCATTTTTATCTTCCTTCCTTCCCTCCCTTCCTTCCTTGAGAAAGTTCTAAAAGATCTATGAATTCTCCAGTTCTCTACCTCTTATCCCTGGCTATTGGTTCTACCAACTCCATCCCTTTCTCTTGTATCTCTTACCTCTAAAACTGAACTACCCTAGGTTACCTACTTTCGCTTTATAAGTGAAGGCCATGGAACTGTGGGCTAGATGAACAAGAGAAGTGGGCAGAGGCATCCAGCTGGCAAGAACTGTGGAGCTCCACAGAATACCTGGTGGGGCTGGTGGGGCAGTTTGCAGGTATAAATTTATAAAAACTCACACCTTGGGTGGCATTCATACACTTGGAGTTGTTGATGTGAAGCATGTTAGGGCAGCTCTTTTGGTAGCAAATTGGATGGAGCTGAAATTTCTATACCCAGTGATATGTTGGTTGGCCCAGCATTTACTGAGTGTTACCAGCACTGGGCTAAATAATGTGATCCAATTAGGAATAATTGTGAGTACTTTAAAAGGCAAGCACTTTGCACATACCATCTCATCTGAATCCTCCCAAAGCTCTGTGAGATGGGGATGATTTGTGCCCATTTTCCAGATGAGGAAGCTTAGGTGTAGTAAGGTTAAGTTGTGCTGCTTCTCAAGTTACCACCCCTCTGTGAGATAATTACAATATCCATTTTTTGCATGAAAACCCTGAGGCTCTGGGGTAAAGATCACAAAGCCAATAAGTGGGAAATCTAGTACTCATCAGCAGTCTCCTGTGCACACTCTGCTAGATTACAGTCACAAAGAAGTTGGTACCACTTGCAAAATTTAAAAACTCAATTGCTAGGAGAATCATTTATTCATTCATTGAGTATTTCCTGCACACCAGTTGGGTATTAGATTCAGTGGTGGTGTGGTAGATTGCAAATGGGGCCACACACTACTCCCTTCTCTTTAGCCACACTCCTTCCCAATTTGATTTTGTACTTCTCCTATCAGGAGGTGGAGCCTGTGACCTTGACCCTTGAATCTGGACTGTTTTTTTAAAATTAATTTTAGAGAGAGTAAGGGAGCGAGGAGAGAGAGAGATAAACATCAATTTGTTGTTCCACTTATTTATGTATTCATTGGTAGAGTCTTGTATATGCCCTGACCAGAGATGGAACACACAACCTTGGTGTATCAAGGCGATGCTCTAACCAACAGAGCTACCCAGGCAGGGCTGCTCTTGGCTTTGAACAATCAAATGTGGCAAAGATGTCAGTCTAGATTTCAGGAAACCTTGTAGCTTCTACTCCCTCTTGGAACACTGTGAGCTCCAGTGGGGCCCAGTAACCTTATAGAACAAGCCCTCCAGGTGACTGTGATGCACACTAACATTTAAGAACCACTAAATTAAATACATGGTGTTATTCTAAGCCACGATGTTTTGAGTGGTTTCTTACCCAACAAACGCTAACTGATACAGGTGTAAAAGATGAACTCACCGATGCCCTTGAGATGCTTAAAGTTCATTAGAGGAGATAATATGTTCTTAAACATAAACAGTGTGTAATGTATAAGCCTAGATATTAAAATTATAAACTGATATTAGATTGCATGATAGTAATGATAAGTAATATTTAAATAAGTGCTTCTGTGAGCCTGGGCGTGAAGTGCTTTGCATTCTTTATTTTATTTAGTTCTCATGGGAACTCTTTGAGGTCAGTGTTATTTCTGTGTCCGTTTTATAGATGAAGTAACTAAGGCCTAAATAAGATAAGAGCTTTGCCTAAGGTCACTAAACCAGACAGTGGCAGGATGAAGGTTTTGACTTAGGTCTCTGCCATACTTTTAAGTTTATGCTGTTATGTGTTGTGTGATCCAAACCCTAGGCGTGGTGCAGGAAGTGTGCTGTGAATATCCAGAGGGAGAGCCTCACAGTTCTACTTGGGGGTCAGGAGAGGATTTATGGCAGAGGGAGTCCTGGGTTAATTTCAAAGTCCGGGCAGGATCAGGATACATGGTGATAGGAGAGAATGAGAATTTCAGGTAGAGGAAACAACTTGAGCAAAGGTGAGAGAAAGGGCAAACCTCAGGAAGAGAGTTTCATTGACAGGAGACAGGATTCCAGGGAAGGACCGAGGCAGAATTTTATATTCAGAGCATTCCAAAGACCCAGCATTAATAATCTTCTTGTAATGAGGCGTGGAAAGGTTATTTGAAATATTAAATCATTAAACCCAACATTAACAGAATGTCTTCTGCATTGTAGGAAGTTTGGTCTTTAAAGTGATTCACTTTAGCCCATCACTAGTAAATCACTGATGGACTATAGGTTGATACAATGCATAGTTTGAAGATGTTAGAATTGAAATGGTAGGGGAAATATTTTGATGTAGTTTTAGTTTATTCTCTCAGCTAAATTTTTTAAGTAGATATTTTTTTCCTTGAAACCCGTTGAGATGTTACAGCCCTTCTCTTTCTGCTTTCTTCTCAGTATATGTTAATAGTCAAAAGAGGGAATACTTAAGTGAGCATTTCAGAATGCTGAACATGCCCAGCATTTCAATTATGCCACATTCCCCCAAGGTAGGATGCTGCCCCTGCTCCCAAGGAACTTAGCAATCTAATTGGACACTAAACTATCTGGCACAGATTCTAAGGACCATTAACAATGAGAAAGAAAAAAATCAGCGCGGGCTGGAGGAACTGGGAAGACCTCCAGGGAGAAAGCAGCCAGTGCCAATGTGGAAGGAAAATATTTGAGTTTCATACTGACATTCAGTATTGTCAGGGTCGTCTTTAGTATCCATTAGAATATATTCTTATCCAATTTGGAAAAATAAGAAATGACCTTTTGCCTAAAAATTCCTGGTACTTTTTCAATCTGAAATAGCAAGTGGATTAATTCTGGTTGAAGTGCTTTCTTAGAAAGGATTATGAGTCTCTGCCAGCCTCAGAGGAAATGAGTGCTGAAATCGATTAGTGATGCCTGCCACAGGTATGGAAGTAGTGAGGGAGAACATCCTACATGCATGACTTCTCTATACCTCAAATTTCCCTGCAAATTACAATAAAACTTCTGTTTTTTTGTCTACCAAACTAGCTAAAATCATTAACTAACTGGACTTTATGTCCTACTTTTGACTTTTAGGACAGAGGCACATTAAAAAAATTAAACATATCAAAAATTCTAAAAGAAAATCTTTCCATACATTTCTGTTCAGCTAGTTAAATTTTAAATTTTACCTGCACTTTCCTTAGAGAATGGTATGTTGATTCCTTTACATTCAGAAAGATGACCCCTAGCTACAGAAAAATCATGAATTATTAAGTATAAACTCTGTATCTATATATACTAACTGTGTTCTGTTGAAAGTATATGTCTTAGTTGGAAGTCTATTTGCATTAAGGTAGAAACATTCATTTGAGGATGTAGGTACTTATCAGAGTGGTATTAGGTGATTCTGTAGTACTTAATTCTAATGAACTTTAGACAGCACCTCTAGATTTTGGGGGATAGACATCAGGAAGAAAAATGGGTCACATGGAAATTTTTTTTTTTGCTTTATTAGACAACGATAGCAAGAGGTAGAAGTAGAGGCTAGTAGGGCTTGCATATTGCACAACACTAGGAGAGGCCATTTGTAATGGTCATTTGCAACATAGTGAATGGGACCCCTAGCATTCTGATGTGCAGACTCTTTCAGTCTAAGCCAATCTGAAGTTCAAGTGCCAATTTCAGTTCAGATCAACAAATATTAATTTAACATTTACGAAGTGTATTAGCAAGAGTTCTCCAGAGAAACAGAACCAATTATATATGTTACACACATGATTTATATATACATTAAATCTCTCATATAATTATGTGAGATTTACAAATATATTCAATACATTATGTATGTGATGTGTATTTATATATATGAGGTCTGTCTGGAAAAGTCCAGCTATTGTTAATATAATGAGGATGGTTTGCATAACCTGGCAGTCTAGGGGAGTGTACTGGAATGTGCATGTGTGAACAATGATGACTTCTCTGTACTAGTGAGTGCAGTCAGTAGACCCCGTTGAGTGAACATGTGTGTGTGTGGCCATCACACTCAAAACGACTGAGTGACTAGAGCAATAAATCTGCATCATATTTTTTGTTAAGCTTGAACATTCCTCCACAGAAATTATTCAGATGATTCAGAAGGCCACAGTTATGGGCAACTGGTGATTGGCAGCTGCATTATGACAACATGCCCGCTCATACATCATGTCTCATGCAGAGATTTTTGGTGAAACACCAAATCACCCAGCTGGCTGAGCCCAAATACAGCCCAGATTAAGCACCCTGCAACTTCTGGCTTTTCCCAAAACTAAAATCACCTTGGAAAAGGAAGAGATTTCAGATAATCGATGAGATTCAGGAAAATACAGTGGGGCAGCTGATGGGGATTAGGAGAACTGTGTGAGGTCCCAACCTGCCTACCTTGCAGGGGACTGAGGTGTCATTGTCCTATGTACAATGTTTCTTGTGTCTTGTATCCTCTTCAATAAATATATCTATTTTTCATGTGACATGGCTGAGTACCTTTTGGACAGTCTATTATCTATCTATCTATCTATCTATCTATCTATCTATCTATCTATCTATCTATCCTGAATCACTGACTCACTTGATTACGGGGCTGCAAAGTCCCATGATCTTCTCTCTATAAGCTGGAGATCCTAGGGAGCCAATGATGTAGTTCTTGTCTGACTCTGAAGGCCTGAGAACCAGGAGCATCTATGGTGTAAGTCCTTGGCCAAAGGCAGGAGAAGACTAGCTCAAGGAGTCAGGCAAGGGAAGAGAGAGAGAGAGAGAGCAAGCACAAATTTTCCCTTCCTCCAGCGTTTTGTTCTGTTCAAGCCTTCAATGGATTAGATGAGGCCCACTCACTTTGGAGAGGACAATCCGCTTTATTCAGTCTACAGACTCAAATGCAAATCTCATCCAAAAACACCCTCACAGACACACTAGGAATAGCGTATAGCCAAATATCTTGGTATCCCATGATTCAGTCAAATTAATATATAATATTAACTCTCATGTCAAGTATCTGGCATTGTGTTTAACACTGAAAATACAGAGATAAATAGGAAAGGGTCCTATCTCAGAGAGCTCTCAGCACAGGGGAGAATGGGGACTGAGTTGTGACACAGTGTAATGCACATTCGTCTAGAGAGAAGTGCCTGGTTATAAGGGGGTACAAGCAAAGGGCACTCAGCCTGGCCAAGGTTTCCTGGAGAAGATGCTGTTTAAGTTGAGTCTTAAAAAATGGGTGAGAGTTTATGCAGAAAGCAAGAATTTGGGAAGTTGTTCCAGGCAGTGAACAGCATGGCTGAAGGCACGGGGGTGTGAAAAATCATGGTGTGTGGTGGGAAATATAAGCCATTTGGTATTGCTAAAAATGGGAAGTGTAGGACTGGGTGTGACTGGCAATCTGACTGGGGAACGCATGGACTCTGGTGCTATATAGTAAGGATTTGGGACTTTATCCTGAGGTAACAGAGTCAATGCAGGATTTCAAACATGGGTCAGATTTTTTTTTTTTTTTTTTTTGGCTAAATCACTCTGGTGAGCAATGCCAAGGAAGTGCAATAATATGCACAAAACAGAAGGTCCCTTTCCTTGTTTATGCAAAGTAATAGGGAAGAATTAAAAAGTTAAGGAGAGAACCCCTAGCTTTGATCTCAAGTAGTACTGAATGCTAAAAGCTTGAAGCTACAGCTGGCAGTTTAGGTGCATTTTAGAGGTTTTATGAGTTTAATGACAGGTTCAGAAGAGTTACTTTTATTCAACCTCAGACATAGATGCAGAATAAGATTCTGTAGAGATTTTTGAATTAAAATTTTGTAAGGACATACCTTAGAGAAACCGGTACACATGAGTTCAACATTCATGATCTGGAATAATCATAGGAGCATTGTTCAACATAGCCCCAAAGTGGAAGCAGGCTAAATGTGCCTCAGCAGTAGACTGGATAAATGCATTGTATATTCATGTAACATGTATTATATTCATGGAATACTGTATAGCAGTGAAAATAGACATAGTAGGACCACATGTAACTATGAGGATGAATCTAAACAGAATATTGAGGGGAAAAAAGAAGCAAGACACAAAAAAATACATCCAGTATGACTCCATTTATATAAGACTCAAAAAAAGGCAACGTGAAACTGTACTTTTGAAGGATGTATCCATAGGTTGTAAAACTACAAAGGAAGGCCAGAAAGACTTACCTCAAAATCCTGAGTGAACTGCTGGATCACAAAATGGCCCCATACAAGGAAGAGAAGGATAGACTGAAGAAAGAGACAGGCCACTCCAGGTATGTGGCAGGTTTTAACAAGCAAAGAAAACTTACATACAAAGTTAATCTTAGGCAACTGAAAGATGAGTGGATCTTTGTACCACTCACCAGAATCTTAAAAGTTTATACAGAGTTCTTAACAGGGTTCAGTCACATGTACCATTCAGATAGATGGTCTCAATAATGCTTTATTGTCTCAAGGCTGTGTCCTTGAAATGACTTGGAGTATAGGGATGTGGGAGAATGGTATACTCCAAGGACAAGGGATAATAGTGAGGAGCCTCTGATTGCCTGGGTCCAGATGAAGAGTTTGCCAGTGGTCTGGTCTTCTCACCTACCTCCTCCAACAGAACCTCAGGCATTTAAACTATGCAGGGAATCTAGATAGCACCTGAGGGCAGCTCCACGAATTCTAAGTCTGGATGCCTAACAATGTCTCAGAGATTGGTCCTGCAAGTTCAAACCTCCAAGGTGATTGATTATAGATTCAGGGCTATGAAAGCAAGACTCTTGGGAGAGGGGCCAAAATCAGCCCCACTTGAGAACCACTGATCTAGACCAGTGCTTTTCAATAGAAATATGCTGTAAGCCTCATATATAATTTTAAGTTTTCTCATAACTACACTGAAATTAATTCTAATGATATACCTTACTTGATTCAATAATATCCAATATATTATCATTTCAATGTCATCAATATAAAAAGTTGATATTCTTTACACTGCTTTTTTTTCAACACTAAGTCTTTGAAATCCTGTATTTTAGATTCACAACACAATTCAGTTTGAACTTTCCACTTTTCAAGTTCTCTATAGCTATGTGGCTCATGGCTGCCATATTGGCTGGTATACTTCTAGAACATAAGCTCCATGAAGGTAGAAATTTTTGTCTGTTTTTTATATTGCTCTATCTTCAGAGCCTAATACTGTGCATGGTAGCACCTAGTAGACCCTTAACAGGTATTTTTAAAAAGATTTTATTTATTTATTTTTATACAGAGGGGAAGGGAGGGAGAAAGAGAGGGAGAGAAACATCAATGTATGGTTGCCTCTCACATGGCCCCCCACTGGGGACCTGATCCAAAACCTAGGCATGTGCCCTGACTGGAAATCAAACCAGTGACCCATTGGTTCGTAGCCTGCTCTCAATCCACTGAGCTACACCAGTCAGGGCTTAACAGGTATTTTAAAATCAATGATTAAATGAATATCCAAAACTATTTTGGATATAAGAGAGGAGACGGGCATTCTTTTTTCGACCAGTTCTATTTAGATGTAATTGACATGCAAAACTGTGTAAGTTTAAGGTGTACAGCATAATGAGTTGACATACATATATTATGAAATAATTAACAAAATATGTTTAGTTAAGAGCCATCTAAAAAAAGTATTCTTATTGAGAATTGGCACTTTAAAGGCAGTAAGGGTGAGCCAAACCAAGTTAAATAATAATCCCATGTGGTGAGGGCTTAACTCTCGCACAGGATGGAATCCAGGAAACCAGCACTACAGAGGAGGTTTGCTCTTAGGTGGATGAAGTGTGTGAGTGGAGCTGACACACACACACTAATTTCCTGCTATCCCCCCACACTTCCCAACGAGATGCTGAGTTTTCCTCTTTTGTGCATCCTCCCCTGCCACACCCCTTCTGGAAATGTGGTTTCGATGTCCACATCATTGTTATTTTTGTTGCAACACTATTTTAATGACACAGATACTGTGTTAGGAACTACAGATTTCTTCTAGCTCTCTGTTCTAAAAAATATTGGCTGACTATAACTGCATTTGAGATTGAACTTTTTAAACTGGCAAACACCACAAATCTCCTGTGTATGTGTAGGCGTTTAAATGTGTTATTAAAATGAGATGGTGTTTTGCTCTTTACATATGTTGTGCTGATGCAAGCAAAATGGCCACAAAAGACACAGCCAAGACCTTCTCTCAGCAACTTTTTCCACATCTTCTTCCAACATCTTCTTGTACTTTTCAAATTAGACTCCAAGTCCTTTCGGGTCTTGCCTCAATTATTCTCCCCTCCAGCAGTAGGAGCATTACAATCCTGGGCAAGTGCTGCACAAGATGACACTGGATTTGTTTCATGGACTTTTCTTCTTCGACCCTCCCAAGCATTGATTTAATCATGTACATACAGAAGGACTAGTTTTTGGGTTTTTTTAGTTCAAGAAAGAGATTGTCCTCTGTTGACAAATATCAAGGGAGAAACCTAACTGTAAAACTGAAGTACAATACTTTTGCATCAAGAAATCATCTATATTACAATTGGATTTCCCGTTTTCAACAAGCCTGCCATCCAGCTCCTGAGCCTGTCAGCACATCTGCTTGGTAGATGTTATACTCACCTGCTATCTCCCCAGAGGATAAGTAGACACATTTTCTTGAAACACCTTTTAATGCCAACAGTTTTGCTCTCTGTTAAGTGTTGACAGTCCAGGCTTCTATTATCTGGCTAACAGGGTTTATAGAAGAGTAATCTCCAGCTGAACTGGAAGGACCACTGTTCAGCCTAGTCTATCACGTTTGCATCTCCGTGGGTAAGAGAGGCAAGATTTAAACTCTCCAGTGAGGGCAGATTTGTTGTTTTGAGTCTTTCTAAGTCATTCTGAGGTAAATACATCCTGAGGTTTACCACAACGGAATGGTAGGGGGGATCAGTAGCATCATTTGAAAGACTTTTTAAAGAACAATGATTCTGGTTTTAGTGAACAGTACTCTGAAAATTCTGTCAACAGAATTTTTACTTTTGGGGGGGCATTTACATGATTTAGGTGGAGTCCATATTGATATTGCTGCCACAAGGTTGGACATATGACTCAGCCTTACCTATCAGTGCTATATACTTCTGACTACTGATTGATTAAAAGATGGGCATGTGACCCAAGCTAGACTGATCAGATATCTCTCAGACACTTTCTGAAACCACCAGGAAAGAGATGTGCTCCTATCTTTGAGGATGACTAGCATAAACACAAGGTGAGAACAGAGCTGTAGGTGGCAAACCCTTTATCACAGGGGAAACTCACAGATAAGAGAACCAGGAGATGGAGGAAACAAAGAATCCTCAAGGTAGCAGTTGAGTCCCTGGATCTACCCAGGCTTAAACCTAACCTTGGACTGTTTAGTTTTGTGTACTGGTGAATCTAGCCACTTCTTTTCTTTAGCTTATGTTAGCTTCACTTGAGTTTCTGTTATTTTCAAACAAAACCATACTTATTAACATAGTCCTATTCACAGACTCACTCTAATTCAGGAAACCACTGACTCAGAGATAGTCATTTCTAAACTTCAGAATGCATAATGCTTTACAAAATGCTGGTTTCCAGTCTGTCTTTCTTAGAGATTCTAAATCAGAAGATGGAGTCCATGAATCTGTATTTGGTAAGCACTCCAGGTCTTTCTGAAGCAGGACCACGCTTTGGGAATCACCAAATTAGACTATTCTCATTGGCCACAGTTTCAGAATGAAGGAAGGTAACTGGGTGCCTGCCACGAGACCAGATCCCTCAGCTAGGTTCTGTACTTACCTCACTGAATCCCCAGAACAAGCTAGGAGGTTCCTCAAAAGAGAAATAGGACCCGTTCTCTCAGATTTGCAAAATAGATCTGGATTGAAGTAGAACAGCAAGTCTACCCCTTTAACGAGACCAGATAGACACAAGAAATAAAAGAATCCAAAAAGTTTTCAGTGACTTTCCAGATGTTAATAATTCCAAGGACACATAAATCTAGGAGAAGTTAATTAACTTCTCAAATGAAACCTACTTGTTTTATACATGTTGGCAAGAGAAGATGATGCTTCTTCTAATAGAGAGGGTCATTAGCAAGGTACAGAATCTGCGTGGTAAACACCAGAGGTGGCACTATAAGAAGCTGTCATTACATCAGCCATGATTTGAATCACCCCGTTTTGTGAAAACTTGAAACTGGACTTCTCTACAGCTGATCTTGGATCAGTGGTATTTGCACTTATTGTTTCTGATTTTGAGTTTAAATTTATAAATCTGAGACCGGGTCCTTCTGAAGAAGACCCTGAGATGAGAATTCATAGGCTGTAGATTTATTAATGAATTTCTTACAGGAGAAACCCGTGTGAGAAGTGCAAGAAGACAAGCAAAAGTGTGATTCAGGCAAAGTTCCACAGGGGATAACTCCAGCCTGATCCTGCATAAGACTCTGGAGTCTAAGGTGTAACTCAGAGTTTGTCCTGACCTGAGGCAAGAGAGCTGAAATTTACACTCCTGAACCCAGAAGTCATTGACTAAAGGATCCTCAGAGGGATATAACTTTGGGGCACATCTGGTTCAGAACTTCCAAGCAAATTTGCTCCTATAGCCTGAGACATCTCTCTTCCACCAAAGACTTCCTTGAGCACAGCAACAGAAGCAAAAGCACATCAAAGCAAGCAAGAGACACAAGAGATTATCAAAGGAATCCAAGGGGACTAGGCTAGAGTCCTAGTAGTGTTTGGTGCAACACTGATTTTCTTGATGACTTGACAAATCTAGTAATTTTTATTTATTTATGAATTCACCAGTGGACCACTAGTAGATGACAGGTTGGTTTTATAACACAGTCTTGATCTAATCTCAGAATAAAAGATTAGAAAGTATCCTTCAGGTTGCCATCTCTCAGACATGCCCAGCTCTTAATATTGTTTATGCCCCAAATGTACATAAAAAGGCTTAGCCTTTTTTTTTCCCTTAACATTGTTTCATTTATTAAAGTGAATAATCCTAGTTGAAGAATGCACATACGATCCATTGGAATCAAGAAGCAACCTTTGAGTAAAGAAAACTGTGGACTTTTTAATTATAAAAGTGAGGTATGCTGCAAGAAGTCAAATTAGAAATGAAAAAAAACAAAATGGAAAAATTTCTTAAGTAGCATTGCCTAGAGGTAAGCATATTCTCCTGGTTCATCCTCTTTATTTATTCTTTTTAAAAATATAATGATTATGCTATTACAGTTGTCCCATTTCCCCCCTTTATTCCCTTCTGCCCTCACACCCCCTCCCACCCACATTCCCCTCCCCCCTTAAGTTCATGTCCATGGGTCATATATATAAGATCTTTGACTTTTACACTTCCTATGCTATTCTTATCCTCCCCCTGTCTATTTTGTACCTACCATTTATGCTACGTATTCTCTTTACCTTTCCCCCCCTCTCCTTCTCCCATTCCCCCTCTGATAACCCTCCATGTGATCTCTATTTCTGTGATTCTGTTCCTGTTCAAGTTGTTAGCTTAGTTTGTTTTTCTTTTTTTAGGTTCAGTTGTTAATAGCTATGAGTTTGTTGTCCTTTTACTGTTCATATTTTTATCATCTTTTTCTTAGATAAGTCCCTTTAACATTTCATATAGTGAGGGCTGGGTGATGATGAACTCCTTTAACTTGACCTTATCTGGGAAGTACTTTATCTGCCCTCCCATTCTAAATGAAAGCTTCGCTGGATAAAGCAATCTTGGATGTAGGTCCTTGCCTTTCACGACTTGGAATACTTCTTTCTCCCCCTCCTTGTCTGCAAGGTTTCTTTTGATAAATCAACTGATAGTCTTATGGGCACTCTTTTGTAGGTTACTGTCTCCTTTTCTCTTGCTGCTTTTAGGATTCTCTCCTTATCTTTCATCTTGGGTAATGTAATTATGATGTGCCTTGGTGTGTTCCTCCTTGAGTCCAACCTCTTTGGGACTCTCTGAGCTTCCTGGACTTCCTGGAATTCTATTTCCTTTGCCAGATTGGGGAAGTTCTCCTTCATTACTTGCTCAAATAAGTTTTCCACTTCTTGACCTTTATCTTCTCTTTTTGTACCCCAAGGATTTGGATATTGGAACATTTAAAGTTGTCCTGGAGGTTCCTAAGCCTCTCCTCATTTTTTTGAATTCTTGTTTCTTCATTCTGTTCTGATTGAATATTTCTTTCTTCCTTCTGCTCCAAACCCTTGATTTGAGTCCTGGTTTTCTTCCCATCACTGTTGGTTCCCTGTAGGTTTTTCTTTATTTTACATAATGCAACCTTCATTCCTGCCTAGGTCTTTTTAATGCTGTTGAAGTGCCCGTTGAGTTCCTGGAGCATCTTGATAACCAATGTTTTGAACTCTGTATCTGATAGGTTGGATATCTCTCTGTCACTTAGTTGTATTTTTTTCTGGAGCTTTTAACTGTTCTTTCATTTGGATCATTTTTTTTTTTTTGTCTCAATGCACCTGTTACATAATAAGAAGCAGAGCCTTAAGTGTTCACCAGGATGGGGTAACCCACATTGCTGTGTTGTGATGCTGTATGTGGGGGAGATGTCCAAGAGGGAATAGTACCACTTACTCTGCTATTTGCCGGCTTTCAGTCACTTTCCCCACTACCCACAATCAAATTGGGCCCTTCTGGTACTGATTCCTGGGTGGGTGGGTTTGTATACATTCTAGGACCCTGTGGGTCTCTCCAATGAACTCTCCTGTGAGGCTGTGAGTTTCTCCCACTGCCTCAACTCCCACAGGTGTTTTCAGTCAGAGGTTTTGCAGCTTTATTTCCCTGCACTGGAACCCTGGGTTGTGTGGTCTGTCTCCCTCCCAAGTTGTTCCTCCTGGTTTATCTGCACTTGAATGTGGGACTGCCCAGTCTTCAAGCCACCGCCTTCCTTGGTCCACCAGCCACTGTCTTGCCTGCCCTGGTCCTCCAGCTGCTGCCTTGCCACTAGTCCTCTCCACCCCGGCTGCCTGTCTCTGCCCATCCTACCTGTCTGGATGAATGTTTTTTCTTTAACTCCTTGGTTGTCAGACTTCCATCCAGTTCAATTTTCTGTCAGTTCTGGTTGTTTTTTGTTTTCAAATTTGTTGTTTTCTTTCTTTTGGCTATGTGAGGAGGCACAGTGTGTCTACCTATGCCTCCTCCATCTTGGCTGGAAGTCCTATTTATTTTTTTTAAAGATTTTATTTATTTTTAGAGAGAGGGAAGTTAGGGAGAAAAAGAGGGAGAGAAACATCACTGTGTGGTTTTTCTCTCACATGCCCCCTACCAAGGACCTGGCCCACAACCCAAGCATGTGCCCTGACTGGGATTTGAACCAGTGACCATTTGGTTTGCTGGCCAGTACTCAATCCACTGAACCACACCAGCCAGAGCCTCTTTAGTTATTCTTCCAGTTATTTAGTCAATCCTCTGCTGATGGACATTTAGGTTGTTTCCAATTTTTTACTAATACAGTGTTTCAACAAACTTTTTGGGGGCCTACAGTCTTAAATATATGGATGCCAATATCTTGTGCACAAGGATAGACTCCTTGAAGGAGAATTGTTGATACAGAGTCTTATGCATTAAACATTTTAAAAGAAACAGTCAAATACTCCCTATCACACCCTGGAAATGGCACTAATGTATACTTTCACCAGCAGGGATTAAGTGCTAATTTCTTTAGTTATTTTAATCTTAAATGGAAAAAATTGTCTCTCTATATAATTTATTGAATTGGCATTTGTACATAAAACATGTACATAGCACCCACCAGACCTCACTGCTGTCATAACCTGTTTGAGTCCTTTTCCTCCAAGCCATTTTAAAGTGCACCTTGCATTGGCTTTTAGTTGATTTGCAGTGTTGTGCAACCACCACCATCTCTAGTTCCAGGACATTCTCATCGCCTCAAAAATGTAATCATTTTTGACTACCTTTGTATGGTACTGAGTGGGCACCCACTGCTTGTTGGAGGCTTTGGGGAAGGAGGAACAACACTTTGAGTAGAAAAGTGACCATCGTGTGAGATTAGAGGTCAGATAATCTTTTTATACTGTGCTATAAAGTTTCTAGGACTTCAAGTGTTCCTTTCAGCACTCGGAGACTTGCCTAATGTGCTACTGTTTTTAAAGAATCCTTATTGACCTGACTAATTTAAAACCCTGAGTTGGGGGCTTAGTAAAAGGAGATGTGATTCCCTCTTAATCTCATATTCCCTGTCTAATCAGGTCTTCCACTTCATTTTACCATGTAGGCCATCACTCACCCATGCTAACTACAGTAGTTCCCCCATATCCATGAATACTGTCCAAGACCCCCCCCAGGGGATGCCTGAATCTGCAGACAGTACCAAACCCTATATATACCATGCTTTTTCCTGTAATTTACAAATCAGGCATGGTAAGAGATAACAACAATAATAAAATAAAACAATATAACAATACACTGTAATCAAGGTTACATGAATGTGGTCTCTCTGAAAATAACTTGTATTTTACTCACCTTTCTTGTGATGATGTGAGATGACACAATGCCTTATTAAACTGAGAACTTTCACCTTTTCACCTAAAGAAAGCACTTTACAGCTCCTCTTCGGTGTATCCGAATTGGCAGAGTCACCACTCTTGCACTTTGGGGCCCATTATTAAGTAAATAGGGTGGGTTGAGCACAAGCACTGAGAACCAATATTGCTACGACGTGACTAACAAGCAAGAGAGCATCTTTAGTGTGGAGATGTGATTCATGTTCCCAGTGAGAGAGCATGAGATTTCATCATGCTACACAGAACAGTGAGCAATGTAAAACTTATGAATTGTTATATCTGGAACTTTCCACTTAATATTGACTGTTGGTAACTAAAACCATGAAGAGAGAGACTGCAGTTAAGGGGGGACTATTGTACCAGTGCTTTTAGGCTCTGTGTCTTTATTCAAAATCCAGAATACTCTTTCTCTGGGACATCCTACTCATTATTCAAAGCCCATCTTCAAGGTCACCTCCTCTATATAGTTTTCCATGATATTAATTATTTTTTTTCCATTTAAAACCCACAGTGCATTGTGTAAACCTCCTCTTTCAGAGGGTCTGCTATCAGAATGACTTATTTGTGTGTCTTCTTTTCCACCTGAATGTGAATTTCCTGATCATGGGGACTTTGCCCTATTCATCTTTCAGCTGTCCCCACAGTTTCTAGCACAATAGATATATTCTGAATTGAATTAAACCATAGAACATTTTACTATGAATTTTGATTGTATTTAATGAAAAAAGAATAATCTCAGGAAAAAATTGATTGGTATTTCTGGGGGAAAAATGTGTTAGGACTCTTTTAGATGAAAGAACCTCAAATCTGTTCAAATTAGCTTAGGTGTAAGGGTTTTTTTTTAAAGAAAGATAAAATTGTATGAAATTTAAAGATAAACTAGAAAACTAGTTCTCTAAAATAAAAAGAGCTGGGTGGTACCAGAGATCTGCAGCAGTAAGAGTTTATGAGCCTTCCCTCTAATGATGACTTTATCTTTCAAGTAGTATTTATTGAGCACCTACTATGTGCCAGAATGGTGGCAGGCACTGGGCGTGCAGCAAGAAACAAGACTGTCATAAGTCCTGCCCTCATGCCACTTTTAATCTGGTTCTTGAGCATTAATGTAATAGGCTTCTTGACCTTCATCCTCCCCCAATCTGTATTTCTTAGTTCAAGTTCTTCAGGGCAAATCAAATTAGTTTTTGGGCAGCATTATAATTGTTTGGATCTTCCTGAGTGAAGTAGCTGGGTCTATCTCTGACCAGGCTATGGAGGACGGGAGAGCAGAGGCTTTTCTGAAGAGGAGGGTCAAGGGCTGATTGGGCACCCCACAAATCATTCTTATTCTACGTGATTTGTAAATATATTATTTGTGATTCATTTTACATCCTTTAAAGCATAAGATTTCAAAGATGACTCTAATAAAGAAAAAGCCATTTTATTTTATGATAGTGCCATCATAAGCTGCTGTGGGAAGCCAGGACAATTACTGCTTTAATTTGAAAGAAATTTCTGCCCATGTAATTAGCTGTCGGTGAATATTGCAGGTGATTTTTAGAGTTAGAAATTTAGAGAGCATCAGATTCTGCTGACCTATTTTTCAGATGAAAAAACCGAGGCCCAGTGAAAGGAAATGAGTTGGTTGAGGTCAAAGACCTGCACAGAGGACTTGAGAATGGAAGTCAGGTTGTTTTTGAGCTGTTTGATGCTCTTTCTTTTCTTTCTCCTCTTCATCTACTCTCATCCATTCCTTCCATTGTTCTTTCCTTTTAAACACACTTTAATTAACTAATCCTTTCTTGAATAGTTTGCGCATATAGATGGTTAAAAAAACAGTATACAAATGTATGCAGGGAAAATTAATTCTCCCTCCTGGCCTAGGCCCTGTCCCTAGGAGGCATTATTGCTTCTAGTATAACTTTCCAGAAATAATCTGTAAATTTTAATCATAAGTCTGTTTTTATTTCTACTTTGCATCTACCCCTTTATATCTTGAAGATATTTTGAGGAATATATATATACAGGATATATATAGTATATGTAATTCATCCTGGGGATCTGTAAGGCAATAATACCTAAAATGAATTTCAGATTTTTTAAACTCTCATTCTTTTAAACTACTGTGTAGCTTTCTGATAGGGAAATATGGTGATTTATTTATATGCTATCTCACCAATAGAGAGATCTCTGAGCTCTGAGATCATCTGAGCTCTGAGTCAGAGCCTGTGTCTCACGGATACAGGTTATTTTCAATCCTTTACTATTACAAAGAATGCCATAAAGAGCACTCCTCTACAAATGTCATTGTGTGTGTATGTGAGGACATTTCCCTCTCTCCCCTCCTCTCCCTCCTCTCCCCTCCCCTGCCCTTCCTGCCATTCCTCCTGCCCTCCATCTGGCCAACTGTGGACTCAGGAAGGAGAGAGACAAAATGTAACATCTGGTGGTGATGTGATGGAGGCCTGAAGAGAGAAACTGGAGAAAGGATTATCTTGGTCAGACTTTAAAAAGGAACCAACTTGAGCTAATTTAGGCAAAATGGGAAGAAGGTAGGAGGACTATATCGGAAAATCACACCAAACCCCCAAATCTCAGGAACTAGAAAGCCACTGACAATGCAGTCAAGTCTCTTTTTCGTCTTGTTTCTGCTTCTCCCTGAAGGCCCATTTTCCTTTCTGCTTCCCAGCACTGTTTGTTCCTTCCTCTCTGTGTATTGGAGGCAGAGGGACATCTCTAACAGGACTCTAGTATGTAGGTTCTAAACTCAGAACAGTTGGCTCTTTCTGGTTCCAGAAGCATTATAAGGCCCAGATTAGCTGGCTACATGATCCTAAACCCCAGGATATACTTCATGCATGAAATTCCACCCCCTTCCCCAGTCCCCACAGGATGCTCTGTTTCTCCAACCACAGCATCTATTATATCTCTTACAATTGTCTGTTGAGGCCAAGACTGGGTTATACACTCACCAGTTCTCTTTCATCCTCTGAGCACACAGTAAGACTACATTTCCCATCCTTCTTTATGCTTAAGTTGGGACCCTGTGATGAGTTCAGCTAATGGAATATGGTGGGAAGGATATATGCCACTTCTAGGCATGGCTGTAAATCACCTCACCTCATCCTTCTTTCTTCCTTCCATGTGGTTCAACACAGCCTCCACAAGGTATTCACATGGAGACAAGTAAATAATCTCCAGATGGTGGAGCTACGTGATAGGAGGAACTTAGATTCTTAAGTCATGATTTATTGTGTTAAGCCAATGTGATTTGGGGTTGTATATTTTGGCAGATGACCTATGCCGACTAGAATTCTGTTTTCTTGATTTTTTGCTTTACCAAACTGTAGCCTCCATCTCCTTTCCTGTTGTTGCCCCCGTCCCTAACACAGTGCTTGGCACAAAGTAAAAATTCAACAAAAGCTCATTAAGTGAATGAAAGGCAATAGGATTCAGGGTTGGGAGTGGTTAGATGAAACTAGGATGAAAGGTAATTGTCATTGTGAGAAATAAAGGTTGAGCCGAAGTCGTGATGATGGGGATGAAAGGAAAGGAAGGATTTGATGTTTATTTAGGAGGCAGAATTGATAGAAGTTGGTGACTGATGGGTGACATCAGACACCTTCCAGTTTACTAGCTTGGACACATGGCAGGACATTGGTACACTGAACTTTCAAATGTCCAAGGGTTGTTCTGAGTACGCAGATAAAAACACCATTTATATAATTCAATGTGACTGTTGCTTCTTTGGTTGCAATATAATTCACGTGAACCCCCTTTTCCTTGAGTATTGTTGACTGGACAGTCTTGGTGATATGAAGAATTTTCATTCTGCCACGGTTGGTAGTAATGGGATTTGAAGTGTGTTGTAGGTTGATGCAGTGGTTTCAATGTTTTTGTCCTCCCCAAAATTTATATGCTGAATTTTTAGAAGTGGAGGTGCTTTGCAAGTTCATTCATGAGGGCTTCACCCCTCATGAATGGGATTAATGTTCTTTTAAGAGAGACCCCACTGAGATCCCTGGCCCCTCTAACCATGTGAAGACTCAGTAAAAGGCACTGCCTGTGAACCAGGAAGAGGGCTTTCATCAAAGTCTGACCATACTGCCTCCTTGATCTTAGACTTTCCAGCCTCCAGACCTGTGAGAAATAAATTTCTGTAGTTTATAAAACACCCTATCTATGGTATTTTGTTATAGAATCCCAAATGGACTCAGATGGTTGATATAAAAAGAAGTGCAGTCATTCATTCACACATCCCTGTATGCACACCCCTTTTCAATGTGGCCTTGCAACTCTTCCCATCAGGAGAAGATGTCTATTTCTCCACCCTTTGGATATGGACTGACTTTGTGATTGCTTTCTGCCCCTAAAGTGTGGTGGAAGTGATGGTGTGCCTGTTGTGACCCTGGATCTCAACAGGACTTGCACGGTTTCTCTGTTTCTCCCTGCTCAGCCACCAGTTGAAACAGCTTGGTCTAGACTGATAGTATACGGGGAACTTCAGGGAATGGAGCTGTCCCTGCCGAAGGCTGATCCAGACCCACCAGAATCCTGGTGGCTTGGGAGTTAATAACAAATGCATGAATGAAACCAGACAAAATCAGAGCCACCCAAGAGAGGACAACCTAAGTTGCCAACCCATAGAACTTTTTGTTAAATAAATAGCTGTTTTTTTAAGCCACCAAGCTTTGGGATGATTTGTTACACAGCAGAAACTGATACGATCTGTATTTATAGGCACTTGAGCAGAGTCAGGAGTCTGGGGGGTAAGCAGCTGTGGGGGTTTAATCTAGTTTCAGCTGGTTCCTGGGGATATACATATTTATTTTAGGTGAAATAAATGTGCTTGTAAAATGCATGACTCCAAATCCTATTTTGGTTTTAGAGTCGGAGGGACTTAAATTACTCAGATAATTGCTTCAACCTACCACTTTACTTGTGAACAAAAGCTACTGTGGAGTTTTTAAATTAGTTGTCCCAGACTCTAGGATTTCATCTATAGCAAAACAACCAAAAATTGAGGAGAATACTTTTGCCAAATTTTTTCCTGGTAAGAAATATTTTTAAAATAACACATACATACAATAGATTTAAGACTAACATCTACTAACTCCAACATTACTTCGGAAAGTGAATTGTAATACAAATAGAGTATATAACAATTAGCAGGGGTGTTTATCAAACACCTCTTTCATTAGCCTTACTTTTTCTCAATTTTCTATTGGACCAGTGAAAACTTCAATGAATATTTGTAATGTTGTGTAGACTAGCATTTGAGAACTACTTTTAAAGAGAGTCAACCAAAATGTCTTCCTCTGGTTTCCTGAGAATGCATACATACATTTAACTTAGGACTGCTCAAATGCCACCACCTCTGAGGAGCCCTCCTTTCCTGTATAGGCGGAGCTAAACATCTCTTCTAAGTTCCCATAGCTTTAACTCTATTTCTGTATAGAGAATCAGTTACATAATTGGTGGAGGACACTTATCTAAAAATAATTTATCACTTCAAGAAGAAACTTCAGAGCATCAAATCAAGCACAGGGCCCTTGTGAGCATGGCTGTACAGGTTGCTTGCCCAGGAAGCCTGGCCTGCCTCTGTATTCTGTCTCACCCTGGAGATTTTGAGATCCTGGAGAACAAGGACCTTGTCTCAGTCATCTACCACTCCAGCTCTCAGTTCAGCGCCTGACATCTTGTAGGCCCTCAGTGACCCTTTATTACGCACTGCCAAGTTTCCCATTCAATGTGCTAAACACTCTTTATAAGGTATGGAGTGTCTGTAACCTTCCTGGGCAGAAGCACCATTCTTATCCCCATCTTACAGATGAGAAAACTGAGGCTTAGAGAAGTGAAGCAAATTGTTGGAGTCATATGACAAAGGGCCAGGAATGAGACATAGGCATGACTCAGTGGTTCTCAACTGATTATGCCCTCTACCACACCCCACCGTAGGGACATTGGCAATGTGTGGTTAACAGTTTTTTTGTTGTCACAACTGAGAGATGCTACTGACATCTTAGTGGGTAGAGGTCAAGGATACTGCTGAACATTCTACAGTGCACAGGACAGCTCCCACAATAAAGAATTATCCACTCCAACATGTCATGTGTCCTGAAGCTCAGAACCCCTGTTCTTACTAAAGTCCACACTTCATAGATTTCAGTACCAGACACTTCATATTCTTTTCTTTATCTGCATTTAATAAACAAATACCATGATGAATTTATTATTTTTCTTAAACTGACTTTAAATTGATGAACTTAAAGGAAGTAACTATACTTTAAGCACTTGTGCCCGTGAAGCCATGTGTTGGATGTCATTGTTTATTTTTTTTGATACACATTGAAATAACTATAAAACTATTAAAAGGTATTTCTTGGGGTACCACCAAAAATCATCTCATATATCACCTCCAGTCTGGGAGAACTATACTTCAGACTCACTTCACTTCTTCTGTAAGGCTTCTCTTATCTGTTCAGAACAAGAGGATAAAACATATCGAAGCGGGTGCTGCTTGGACCTGGCAAGGTGCTAGCTCCATTTAGGCTTCTGTTAGAGGAAGTCCCTGCGAAGACACGATCAGAGGTTGACCCCTGAGCTGGACCCAGGTGATGGGAGGCTACTGAGCCCTCCGCTGTCCTTGAAATGTACCTTTTGCCCACTGTTCCTGCGCTCTCAAGGCCGTAGCGTGAGTAAGTAGTGTTGAGACCATTTTGGATGGTACATGGCAGGTGTGGAGATCTCATTTTACAGCACCCAAATAGGTAAGTTCCCTTGCTAGCTAAACCTATCACCTACCATTCTTCTATCTCTCCTTACCCTCTGTGGTTGGGGCCAATTTCAGATTGTATCCAGGAAGTTTCTGAAGTTTTAAATCAACAGCTTCTGTTTCATTTTTTCTCCCTCAAGGCTTATAGTTTCTTAGAAACCTCTTTGAAACCCTGAAAGCCACCTGATGAGGATGATTTTGAGGGCCACAGCACAAGCAATCTAATTTGTTGAGTTGCTTGTGGACATTGGTTACCAGTCCTGGTAAGCACACGTCCTTTGTCACGTGGCTGTCTCCTCTGACTGCTGGGGAGTACAATTGCATTCTCTTCATTACATGCACTGCAGTCTGACATAATTAAGGCGAGAGCAAATGATGTTCTTCTTTGGACATTAAAAGTGCCTGTGTTGTAAATAAAAATGTCATCATCACTTTCTTAGAAAGCACGTTCATTAAGAGCTGCATTTTAACTTCAACACATGTGCATGAATTCATTTGGGTAGTGGTGGGAGGGGTGGCATTTGATGATGAATTTTCATCTTT
>PVIA01015637.1:0-21947 GCA_004024845.1 Tonatia bakeri | reverse complement strand
TGTGCGGTTGCTGGGGGACATGGCCTGCAACCTAGGCATGTGCCCTGACTGGGAATCGAACCTGCGATGCCTGGTTCGCAGCCCGCGCTCAATACACTGAGCTACACCAGCCAGGGCAGTTTATTTTAAAATTTAACATTAAAAAAGTTACAGTGATAACATTGACATTCGCATGCCATTTTACAGTTTAATCAGTATCTGGGGATATTAAGACTCACACAGTTAGGAAGTGATAAGCTCCAGTTTGGGTATTCTTGAAGTATTGTTCATTATTGTTTTTCATTATACCTCACTGCTGCCTTGATAAATCTATACTATTACAGCCTCCTTCATTTTATTAATTCAGTTTGTTCAAAGTAAAACAAAATCATAAAATGCAGAATGGCAGAAAGAATATTGTACATTAGGACTTGAGGGAGCTGGGTCACCAACTATAGCTTGGTTTCTTTTCACTTCTCTGGTTTGATCATTTCCCTCCTTTGCAAAACAAGAAATTAGAATCCATTATTAAGGCACCCTTCATTTCAGAATCCTATAAATCTGTAGGTTTTGAATAAAAGCAGAGGCCCATATTTCTTCGGCCTTTTCTTCTGAAACATCCACTCTGATATTTGGTTAAAATGTGTAAGCTCAGTTGCACGATACTATTAAGACTGAAATAATGACCTTCTCTCTCCTTAAGGTTTTATCTTCTAATGTAAAGAACTACTAATGCACAGTAAATAACTATATTTTCTAATTTGGTGCGTGTGGAAAATGTCATATATTTTTCTAAAGGGTGAAAGTTATTTGTTTCACTCTATTTGAAAGGCCTTGCAATGAGAAACAGTACTGGTAATGCTAAGGTCTTTTGTTTTTAACACTTAGAGATTGGTTTGAAAGCAGTCTAATATTACAGAAAATCCAAATTAGAGGGCTATGCTTTTTAGGTGCATTCAGACAATCTGCCCTTTTTGAATATTGTTACTGATGTTTATTGTATAATCATGGATCCTTTTTCATTATTTAAAAGTTAATGTGTTTGTATCTTCCCAGTCTTTATAGAGATAAACCATTATGTATTGAAAATTATGTTTTCCATTAAGTTGTTAAAAATTTTTAGTGTGGCAAAAACTTTACAAAAAGTGTTCTTGATATCTAAGTCCTACATTTGTAGATGTAATCTGTTTCTATATTGAAGATTTTCATTCATTGAATCACTATTTCTGCAAGAAGTGTTTTTGCACTTTTAAAGTTTGATGTTCTTGCCCTGGCTGGTGCTCAGTGGATTGAGCACTGTCCTGTGAACCTAAAGATCACTGGTTCAATTCCCAGTCAGGGCACATGCCAGGGTTGTGGACCAGGTCTGCAATTGGGGGCCAGCAAGAGGCAACTGATTGATGTATCTCTCACACATCAATGTTTCTCTCTCTTTCTCCCTTCCCTCCCCCTAAAAATGAATAAATAAAATCTTTAAAAACAATAAAGTCTTATGTTGTTGTGTTTTAGGTCATTTATTAGTTTTAAGCTGTTAGTGTCTGTGTTGCTTTTTAATCTTAAATTTAAAAATTCTTCTATTGTCCTCCTCAGAGTTGTCTCTTTTTAAATTTTAGTCCTTTTTTTTTTTTTAAGATTTTGTTTATTTATTTTTAGCAAGAGAGGAAGGGAGGGAGAAAGAGAGGTTGAGAAACATCAATGTGTGGTTGCCTCTCACATGCGTCCCTCACTGGGGACCCAGCCTACAATTCAGACATGTGCCCTGACTGGGGAATTGAACTTGCTACCCTTTGGTTTGCAAGCTGGCGCTTAGTCGACTGAGCCACACCAACCAGGGCTAGTCTCATTTTTCTTACAAATTGGTTAGTACTTTAGTTACAGACCAAGGATTCCATTCCTAGCCCTTAGATGACTGTTTCCCAACTGGTGACAGACTGAAAACTAAATTAAATTTTTCAGTAATCTAACTACTACTGCGGTTTTGGAAAGGTATTTTTAGATGTCCAAAATAAAATATTCCATTACACCAGGAAAATCCAAGGGAAGGAGGAAGAAGAAAGAATGCCCTTAAACTGACCAAATTTAGCTGATTGTGCATAGTTGTTTTTACACTGTTTTTCCGTTTGATCTTGTAGACTTAGTAAATTCTTAGATCAGACCCCCTCCCAAAACTGACTCAGAAAAATGAAGGCGTTCAACTATGGTTTTACAGATTTATGTCTTAACACACTTTGACTCACTTGGTAATAAATGTTAATAGCAACTGAACTATGCAATAGCATTTGTGCTTCATCTTGCTTAATAACATAACTTAAAAAAACAAATATATGTATTCAAAATTAACCCAAAGCAAATTTGAATTAGCTTTTGAAGATTGTTTCTGTTAAAAGAATGGCTTTGCTGGGTAGTTATTTTCAGCACATATGAAATAACTATTTAGCAAGTATGTGAGTTACGCATATAGGTGAGTAACCTCTTTATTCCCTAATTGTATTTCCTCCAATTTGATTTTGTGATATTCTGTTGGCATTATAATAAGCCTTATATCTGACAGTTATAATCAGGTGGAGATATAATTAATCAGTTTTTGCTCAGTTGCTATGAGGTTAAAGTCACCTATTAAAATAAATCATGATAGACCAGGATTTAGTTAGTTGTGAAACAGATATTGGCAATGTCATATTTTGTCATTTCTAACCTTGATCCCAGGAACTTCTAGTAAAAGCTAAAAAAGAGAAACAGAACATCGTGAAAATAAGTAATAAATTGATCTTATGTATTACTTTGGTGTTGAGACAGAAATCATACCTAACAACATAACATGGAGGTAAAGGTTGATAATATATCAAACTCCTGCACAATATTATAGAATAAAATATACCAACTATTTGCTGGAGAGTCTGCTTTCTAGTCAACTGTAGAATGCAGGCAGATATAATCTCATAATCAATTAAAAGTAAATGGGAAAGCATTATCAGTTTTTTTTTTTTCAATAATTTGCAAGAAGATGATGCCATAGGTACAGCTCTTCTGAGTGCTTTGAGTTTGCTTTCCTGTCTTCAGAGTGAGGGGATATATGTGGCAGGAGGGACAGGCAAAAGGAAACAGCAAAATTTCTAGATGAGGGCAGTGTTTTTTTTTTTTTTATTGATTTTTAGAGAAAGGAGAGGGAGAGGTCTATTCTACTTATGCATTTCATTGGTTGACTCTCTCTCTCTCTTTTTTTTTAAGATTTCATTTATTTATATTTAGAGAGGGAAAGAGAGGGAGAGAAACATCATTGTGTGGTTGCCTCTCGTGTGCACTCCCCTACTGGGGACCTGGCCCTGCCTGGGAATCCAACCTTCGACCCTTTGGTTTGCAGGCCTGAGCTACACCAGCCAGGGCTAAAGCATTTTTATAGACTTAAAATCTTAGTGCATTTAGATTTTGGTAAAAGAAAATTTTAAATACCACTACAATAATACAAGGATAACAAAAATTGACCAGGTACTGGGGTCATGTTAGTGAGCTACCATCAGTTAAATACAAGAAAAATAATTTTTTGGTGAATTAGTTAAACCTTAAAAAAGATTGTCCATTATTTGAGAATATTGCTTTTCAGACATACTCTGATATTCAAATTCACTTTATAACAACAATTATAAATTAACCTTTTGATTACATCTTTCTTAAAAAGTTGTCAGATTTCCATTTCTTTGGGAGATATTTTCACCACTGTGCTGTTCAGTTCTACAGGTTAAACTTTCTTCATTATTATTAGGAACTTCATACATACTAGTGAGGTTGCCATTCATTGCTTTTTCATCTTTTCAAAAAGACCCAGGAAGACTTGCTAGACTAAAGCTGATGCCTTTAAAGGCATGCAACAAGCATATCCACAATGATTGTACAGAAGCCACTCAGATACCAATGACGTCATCAACAGGCGTGTTCTGCCACTCTTGAAAAAGAATCGCTGGACAAGTCAGAGCTGATGTGAAGAAGACATAGTGAACTGGAGTCGTAAGGGAAGTGTTGGATAAGCCCAGGGCCCTGTTCAGGGCGTCGGCCTGTGTGCTCACCCAGACTGTGAGGCTCAGCAGCAGGGCCCCGCCTGGGGGTGCTGCAGCACACGCACAGGTGTCCCAGCAAACAGCTCCTTGATAGCAGTGCCCAGACCCTTAACACAGGAGACTGAAAATGCTACAATCACAGGTCAGATCATGATACACTCGGGCATGTTTTTTTAACGTAACTTAAAAAAACAAATATATGTATTCAAAATTGGTGGGTTCCCACCACAAAGAGTAATATCACGGACACAGTAGCCACAAATGTCACAAAGACCCCAAAACCTGGATTCCCATGCTTGTGAGACATTTTATTTAAAGTCTCAATCCCCTTCTCTTTTTGAGCATGAATGACCATAACAGTACATCCTAGAATACTTAGCAAACACCTGTTTTCCCCCATGAAAATTAAGTGTTTCTTTTAGAAAGTATGACTAAGGAATAGCGCTAGGACGCTGAGAGTGCCTAACGCAGTAGCTACGGTAGCTGGTGCACAGGCATGGGCAGCAAAGTTGGACACCTGACTGGCTCCCACTGACAGCAAGCAGTCCAGCCCGCCACAAACATTCTTTAAGGTATGCATGACCATATCGACCTGCTCTCATGGAGCCTTTTCTGGCACATCACAGAGGCCTCCTCCCCCCACCCCCCAATGAAACTCCCTCCAGTGAAAATGCTGGAGTTCATAGCCAATCACAGAGCAGTATAGAGGTCATATTTTTCAGCCCCCTGGCTCATTTTATTTGTTACTTAAGAAGTGCAGGTGACTCACATTGATCACAGGACAGAGAATGCTGGAGGCAGGATGATGCAGTCTTCAAATTCCAGTGGCAGACTGACCATGCAGCTTCGCCTCTGATATCCTGCTGTGGTCACCTCCACTCACACTCTCCTCACACAGGTCCTGTGGGCTGATCTGTTGGGCTGGCAGGGCCAGTGCCTTCGGCATCTTTGTCGCTGTCAAGTGGGAGGGGCAGGCATCCGGGCTGCAGACTTGCACGGACTCCTTCGTTGGGGAGCCCTGCTCGCTTTAGAGGAATTTACTATCTAAAGGAAAATTTCTGTTATAAAGGAAAGAATATAACCCATTATCTCTTTATTCATCTAATTGTTTTACATGTTGGGTTTATTAAATATGAACACCTATGAATTTTAATTAGTCTAGTTGTACAGTAATAAGTTAGTGTTTTAATCTGGAGTTTATACTGGAACCATTACTGTATTCATTGTTAGGCGAATATGGATAAATGTCTCCTAAGATGAGAATCTCACATCAAATTGTGAGTTGACATTTAAGATTTTATTTATTTATTTTTTAGGTAGGGGGAAGGGAGGGAGAAAGAGAGGGAGAGAAACATCAATCAGTTGCCTCTCGCACACCCCCAACTGGGGACCTGGCTCACAACCCAGGCATGTGCCCTGACAGAGAATCAAACCTGTGACCTTTTAGTTCACAGGCCAGCACTCAATCCACTGAGCCACACCAGCCAGGGCTGTAAGTTGACATTTAAAGCACTAGATCAGTTAGCTTATTATACCCCAGAAGCTCCATTCTCTGATTTGCAGAAAATCGAATTAAGGTGCAATTGAGCATGCTCAAGTAGAGATGCATTTGTTTTTGAGAAACAGCACTGCGTTGTTAATACCCTTTTCCCACGTGCATCTTTATCTGCTGTTTGAAGATTGTTCACATGGTCTTTGAAAAAAATCACATTGTCACTTAGTTCTCCAACCCATTCGTAGGAAAGAATCCTGATATATTTTGGAATTCTCCATGGATATGTTAAACTGTTAATACTAGAACGTTTTTTAACATCATGAACAGTAACTTCAGAAAGTTAAGGGACTTTATATTCAGTATTCTTAGTCAAAGCTGGCTGAATCTGTAAAAAAAGAAGCTTCCCAAATCTAGATCTACACAACAACAAATGCAGTTTTACTGAGGTCAATATATTCCTTAAGAAAGTGTAATTATATTTAGATTAAAATTCTCAAAAGGTAGATTTGTAGGCCCTACGTGGCATAAATTTCACCTCAGCACATCAGTGTCTGGTCTAGACAAAAAAGTTTGTCCTAAGTATAGGAATCAGGATCACGGGGGACTTAATGTTGTCATTGCTGCGAACTCACATTGAGCCCTAGGGAAAGCCATTTACCTCTCTCTGTCTTTACAGCTCTAAAGTAAGGTTTCCAGTATCTGTTTCTCTACCTTAATACAAGCTAGATTAATGTTAAAGATTAAACTTAATATTGTGTGTCAATTATACCTCAATTAAAAGAAAAAAAGATTAAACCCAGAACTCTTACCTTTTAATAGTACTCTGCCTGAATAAAAGGAACATTTTTTTTAAAGATTTGTTTTTTATTTTTAGAGAGGGGGGAGGGAGAAAGAGGGAAACATCAATGTTTCCTCATACTGCTTATAAGAGATGCATCATACTCTAACACTTTTAAAGGAAAACAAAATCCATTGACCCTGCTTTGAAAAAATATTAGCACTTTACTTCCCTGTGTGAGGATTTATTTTTAAACATACAAGTATGAATTACCCTTCTCTGTGGCATTCCCTCCATGTTTACAATGAAGGACCAAGGGAAAAGATCAGCAGGTTTTTATTAGTAATTTCTTTGGTTCTACTGATATATCTTTAGGGAAATGAAACAGTAGCACTACTAAGGTAGAGCTAATCAGAGTAACTGCTCTCTCTAAAGTGACATCCCTCAGAGACTTAAGCAAAAATTAAACGAGGTTAGGGAAAGAGTAACAGGGAAGTAACTCTTTCCCCAGTAGTTCCAGGAATTCATTATACAGAGTGTGGCAAATGTAGGTTTACAGTTGTGAGTATGCAAAACAGTTTATTCTCGTATTATTTAATTATTGTATTATTTTACATACGAACAACTGGAAACCTACTTTTGCCCCACCCTGTATGACAGAGGGGAAAGGAAGAAGAGAGGGAGAGAACATCAATGTGTGGTTACCTCTCACACGTCCCCTACTGGGAACCTGGCCCGCAACCCAGGCATGTGCCCTGACTGGGAATCAAACCAGCGACTCTTTGGTTTTACAGGCCAGCACTCAATCCACTGAGTCACACTAGCCAGGCTGTGTTTTTAAGTCAAAGAATAAGTCTTTTAAAGGAATTTATGAATGACTGCATAACGCTGATCCTAATGTATATGTATGACCCTTATATATATGTCTGTATATATATGTATGTATATGTGACCATACTTTTCAGACTATTAAGATGTACCCTCCCCCCATTTGGGAGGAATAATGGTGGTTAATGCTGTTGTTGAGTTCTGTTTACATTTACATTGGTGAAATACTATGTTACTTATGTTATTAAATATTTTACCACAATTTTTGCTTCAAATTTTTTTTCTATTTTCCTCCTCTAAAACCTAGATGCATCTTACAGTCCAAAAATATGGTATATCCTAATCCTCCTTTATTAGGACAGACATTTTGAACTATCTCAAGTAATGAATAGTGTTTTACACATTAAAGAGAATGCTCCCAATATTTCATTTGAACTTTAAAAAAATCTTGTATGTTAGGTACAGGATATTTCTCTGCTATTTTACAGAACATAAATGCTCTCTGACTCTAGGATATGTTGAGAATAGGTTGTTTTGAACAATTTACCCATTATTCTTCTTTTGATTTATAGCAGGCATTTGTAAGATGTTTTGTTTAGATAAGTAACACTTGAGTCTGTGGCCATAGATTGAAGCAAAGTTAATTTTCTGAGGACTACAAAGGGTGGGATTTGAACCTGTACTTTGGCTTATTAGCCACATTCACTAACCAACTTAAGTAACTCTCCTACACAACATGAACAAATACTCTGTGTAAACCGTACCAAGTAGCAGTTTCCTTTCAGATACCCATGCAGTAAATCACTGTTGGACCAAAAGGTGTACTCGTATACCATCCATATGTCAAGTAAAATTTACCTGATTACCTTTTTAAATTGTTTGTTTGTTTGTTTGTTTGTTTATTTAGAGAGATGGGAAAGGGAGAGAGGAAGAGAGGGGTAGAAACATTGATGGGTGAGTGAACATGAATCGATTGCCTCTCACATGTGCCCAGCTGGGGACCCAGCCTATAACTTCAGCACGTGCCCTCACTGGGAATTGAACTGGTGACCTTTTGGTTTGCAGGTCAACACTCAGTCCACTGAGCTGCACCAGCCAGGGCTGATTACCTTATTTATTATAATTCTTCTTCATGAAGATTAGGAGTGAGATATTAAACCAGTTTTATATGTATTTGTGGAACCTTGGATATAAGTTTATAAGGTTGTTCATATTCAGCCTTTTTGGAGGTTTTGTTCTTTGGTTTGACTTACAAAATCTGGGCTATATTTTACTCAGTTTCACATAGTATATCTTTGAAGATGTAAAGTAGCAGTCTAGCCTAGCTACGTAGCTCATTGGTTAAAGCGTAGTCCTGATACACTTGATCCCGCACATTGGTGGGTTGCAGGTTCAATCCCCTGGTCAGAGCATATATAAGAACCAACTGATGACAGCATAAGTGGAACAGAAGCCGATCTCTTTCTCTCTGTCTCTCTCTCTCTCTGATTAATAAAAAAAAAATTTAAATGTTAGCTCTGGCTGGTATGGTTCAGTGGATTGAGCTCGGTCCTGCAAACCAAATGGTTACAGGTTCGGTTCCCAGTCATGGCACATGCCTGGGTTGCAGGCCAGGTCCCCAGTGCAGGGTGTGCAAGAGGCAACCACACATTGATGTTTCTTTCCCTCTCTTTCTCTTTCCCTTCTCCTCTGTCTGGAAATAAATAAAATCTTTTTTTTTTAAAGATTTTATTTATTTATTTTTTGAGAGGGAAGGGAGGGATGGAGAGAGAGAGAAACATCAATGTGCGGTTGCTGGGGGCCACGGCCTGCAACCTAGGCGTGTGCCCTGACTGGGAATCGAACCTGTGATCCCTGGTTCGCAGCCCACGCTCAATCCACTGAGCTACACCAGCCAGGGCATAAATAAAATCTTTTAAAAAAAGTTAAAGTTAACATTATACTACTATTGAGTTAAATAACAAAAATTTAGGATATAGTGTTTTATGAATAAACAGATGTCCTTAAATGAAAGATTAAGTAGATTTAGTGGAATCAAAGTAAGGTTTTAATATCAGAAAGAATACCAAGAAACAATATTATCATATTTCAGAGTATTTAAATGATTTATTTCAGTAATGTGAAATTTTAATTTAAAATTACCCCATCCATAAAGCACAAGGTGTTATGGCCAAGATCTATCTCACCCTGCTAACCATAGTCAAATATATATTCAAATGAAATGTGTAATTAACTCATACATTACCTTTTTTAAAAAAAATTATTGATTTGAGAGAGAAGAAAGAAGAGAGAGGGGAAAACATTGACTTTGCTGTTCCCCTTATTTATGCATTTATTAGTTGCTTCTTGTTTGTTCCCTGATTGGAGACCGAACCCACAGCCTTGGTGTGTCAGGACAGTGCTCTAACTGATGAGCTACCTGGCCAGGTCAGCCTTTTTAGTCTTGATACCACTACTTACCTAACTATGATTCGGTTTTATTCTGTGATGTACATGTTGTGACTGTTGTCAGGTGGCTGGAATTCTGCCCCAGTATAGAATTATTTCAGAGATGAATTAAGGTGAGTATGATAAACTACAGAATTCAGTATGGTATGTGTCTGGGAACTAGGGCAGAATAATGTATATTTGTTCCAGATTATCTTCATTGGAAAGAGTGTTTTCCTTCTGTGGAATTGGCTTTGGGTACACATTCAGGTTGAAAGTCCGTAGACAACCGAGTAATATTTGTGGGTAGTTGTTATGTTTAATGCCAGTGGTACTCTTAAAAAGAGGAAATGATTATTCTGCTACTCATTGTTAGCTAGGTTGTGGGTTTGATACCTGATAGGTACATGTACGAGAGGCAACCAATGGATGTTTCTCTCTCATGCTGATGTTTCTCTCCCCTCTACCCCCCTCTAGAATCAATAAACGTATCCTTGGGTGAGGATTTAAAAAAAATGATTAGATTGAAGTCTAAGTAAAACTTAACCAAGAACTAGCTTAGTAAACTTTCTTACAGCTTTTATTTACTGTGGCTGAGTTGTGCTGTGGCTGATTAAATGGTGTGTAATCTCTAAAGTGTTACTGAAACTGGAAGCATCAGCATTCATGCTGCCCATCCCTACCAGAACCAGTAAGTAGAGACAAGGATTGAATCTTTATGAGTGCTTTATTCAGATGCTGGTGATCTGAGAAGGTGGTAGGTTATGTACCCTGAAATCTGTCTTAACCTCTCATCTCAAGCTGACCTTTTTAAAGGGAGAAGGAAAGGGTAGGTAAAGGGTTTGGAAAAAGGTTATTCAGATAACCGTTGAAGTCTGGAGGTGATTTTCCTAGTATTTCTTTATCTGGTGATCAACAGTTCTTTATCTGAGTCACTGATGTTCCTTCCCTGGAACACAGTGGCTCAGATAGGATCTCCGTGGCATGTAGACCCCCTGGAAAACAAAGGCTGAATTGCTTGTCGACGTAACTCTTGGAGTTATGTAGATTGTGCATTCCATTTCCTGGAATAATGTGCATTAATCACTTAAGCCCATCAACTATAACTGAAGCTAAAATCTTTTACTCTTGAGTTCCCCTATCATTACTGTTAACTGTGAACAGCACCAGATGTAACCGACAAAGTTACACTGAGGTCTTTCAGTTCAGCTGAGAAAGAATTCAGAGCCAAGAACTCTAATTATAAGAGAAAATGTATTTAGACTGTCACAGAGATGGAAGAAGTGACCCAGCTGGGCTGCATGGACTCAGTAAAACAAATCAGAGGCAAAAGAAGGGCCCTTGGAATTTAGGAGGGAAAAAAAAGCAAGGTTTTGCATGTTGAGGGAAAAAGGGGAGAAGGAAAGGCTAGGGCAGAGAGAGGGAGGGAGGGAGGGAGGGAGAAGGGGATGGGAAAGGAAGGAGGAGGGATGAGGAGTGTGAGGATAGGTGCAGGCTTGCTTGAGAGTGTGGGCACTGGGTCCTTTGTTTCAAGGGTTTTTATCTGGTTTCCGAAGGTAGGGATTTTAGGGGAGGTCTTGGGAGCATCTCAACGGAATGTTCATCCGTTTTCCAGGTATGTTCTTTCAGGGAAGTGGTCTCTACTGATTGGTCGGCCCTGGAGGAAATCATTAGTTATTGCAGCTGGTCTGGGTGTCAGCCATGGCCTTGATTTGCTTCCTCTGGTTTTGCTGCTTTTCTGGGCCTGAAGCTAAAACACTACTGAGGCCTAGATGTTATCTCTGCTTTTACCAAAACTCTGTGGTCAGCAGATTCAGCGCTTTGTTCTTAAGATTATTTGATGCATCCCTGACTGGTGTGGCTCAGTGGGCTGGGTGTCTGCTGATTCAATTTCGGGTTGTGGGTGTGCAAGAGGCAACTGATCAGTGTTTTTCTGGCACATTGATGTTTCTCTCCCTCTCTCCCTTCCCCTCCCTCTAAAAATAAATAAATAAAATCTTTAAAAAAACAGATTATTTGATGAGGCCAGACCCTTGTTTGTCCTGAGGGCTTAAATCTTAAGAGAGTGGTCTTGCAAGGGCTCATGAGGGCTGTTGATCAGCCCCCTTGTTTCTATTCTAAGGGTGTCTGCAACACGACTGGTGACATACAGGGAAACAAAAAGGGAAGGGTCTGAACCACATGACCAGCGATATGCTAGGGGAGGAAAAGTCACCCTGGGAGCAAGGTCCCACCCTACAATACTTGTTATTCCAGTTTTGCTCATAGTCAGGCGTGCTGTTCCTACCCTGCTCTTGTCTGGCCTAACTGGCTACCATATCCTTACCATTATTTTATCCAAAGGAAACTTTGGCATCAACCTCTTTGCTGTCCTAAATTAGACTCAGGTTCTTCAGTTTCATGTGTGTCAGTGACATGTCTTTCTTCTACCTGTTTTTATTTTACAAAAAGACAGTTATGTAAGGATAGATCTGTGGTTTAAATTGTGACTAGATTGCCTTGGCTGGTGTGGTTCAATGGATTGAGTGCTGACCTGCAAACCAAAGGGTCACCGGTTCAATTCCCAGTCAGGGCACATGCATGGGTTGCAGGCCGGGTCCCCGGTAGTGGACTCACTAGAGGCTACCACACATTGATGTTTTTCTCCCTCCCTTCCCTTCTCTCTAAAAATAATATAAATAAATACTGACTAGAAACAGTACTTAAATTGTTGATGTAGTATTTGTTCTTGGAGAGAACTTAAATTTTCTATTCACCTTAAAGAGAGTTTTATAAATTTTTAACTTATAAATCCTTCTGTAAGTTATATATTTAATAGTATTGTTTTACATAGTTATGTTCATATTTTATGAACAAACAAGATTATACTGGGTATATGGTTTAGCACCTTGCTTTTCTCCTTTCCTTTTTTTTTTTTTTTTTAATTAAAATATGTTTTTGCCCTGGCCAGCGTGGCTCAGTTGGTTGAAGTATCGTGGGTTCGGTTTCCAGTCAAGGCACATACCTGGGTTATAGGTTCAATCCCTGGTCTGGGTGTGGGTGCATGCAACCCCCATACCTGCTTTGGGTGACAATGCCCGGTCTGGGCACATACAAGAGGCAACCAGTTGATGCTTCTCTTGCATTGATTTTTCTCTTTTGCGTCAATGTTTCTCTCTCTCCCTTACTCTCTTCCTTTCCCTCTCTAAAAGCAGTGAAAAAAAAAATGTCTTTGGTGAGAATGATAAAAACTTAAAATAAATTTTAAATTACATAATGAGTACATAAATAAAATTTTATTTAAACAATTCAAACATTTTAAGTATGATAAAAATTCTTCCCATAGCCCTGGTTAGCATGGCCCATGTGGTTGGGCATCGTCCCACAGAGCAAAAGGTTGCCAGTCCCATTCCTGGTCAGGGCACATGTCTGGTTTGTGGGCCTGGTCCTGGTCGGGGGCCCGTGCAAGAGGTGGCAGGTAGATGTTTTCTCTCACATTGATGTTTCTCTCCATCTCTTTCTCCCTACCTTCCCCTCTCTCTCTCCATAAATAAATTATTCCTATACATTTTTTTTTCTGTCCCACTTCACCTAAAGAGATACGGGCCAGTTTTAAACTGGTGAATATCCTCCTCTATACTTTTTATACGGCATTAATTTTATATATGTATTTACATACCCAGCCTCGTACTGTGCCTGTCATTCTAAAACTTTAACAATGCGTCTTAGCTTTTTAACAGCTATGTAGTATTCCATTGTATGGATGTTCTAGTTTGTATGGCTAGCTGTTAATGGACCTTTAGGGTTTATCGTTGGCATCACAAACAAAAATGGAACAGGTGTTCTGGGCCATGCCCTCTGGTGTGCGTGTGCAAGTGTTCTTTATGAATACCAGGAAGAGGTATTTCTGGCTCATAGGGAGTATCTTTTTTAGATTTACTGTCAGATTGCCCTCCTCATTTATGCTTTGGTCTGTATGTAATATATGAGTGAACTTGTTTCTCCACGTCTTTACCAACACACGATGTTTCCCAACTTTTCAGCAATAGATGAAAAATTGTGTTGTATTTATTTTGTATTTTCCTCATTACTACTAAAGTTAAGTGTCTTCCTGTTTTAGTCTTTGTTTTCTCATTTGTATTTCTTTTATAAATTACCTATTTTATTCCTTGTCAAGTTTTAGAAATTGGGTTGTGTCTGGTTTTTTTTTTAATCCTTCTTAGGCATCCTTCCTCTCTCTAAAAAATAAATAAATCTTTTTAAAAAGTGCCCCCTAATCACAAGATTATAAATATTCTATATTTTGTTCTGATATTTTATAGGTTTTTTTACATTTAAATTTTTTTACATCTAAGTTTTTAAGCTACCTGGAGTTTATTTTGTAAAATAGAGTTCTAACTGAACTTTCGCCCTGTGTTGACAGCCAGCTGTTCTAACACAGTTTAGTCCATCTTCTCCCCACTGGTGTTGAAATGTCATTTTCTGTCATAAAGTTAATTAATTTTATTCAAAGGTCTGTTTTTGAACTGCATTCTTTCTTCCATCTATTTTTTATTGCTAGTATATTTTAATTAATTGACTTTATACATTAATTTGGAGAAATTGATACTTTTATAATCCATATTTTCCTTCCCATTCAATGAACATGGCATACAGGGTCCTGCAGAAGTAACACTTGGTTGAGTGTGGTTGGTAGGTAGGGTAATAATGTGGGTGTAATAATTTATCGTTTTAATTTGAACATCTCACCTAAAATGTCATATGGTGTGCTTGAGTGTGATTGTTATGTTACAGAATTACATGCTTATGATTTTGTAATGAAAGATTTTGTAATGAAAAGGGGGTGTTATTTGGGCTCGACCCTGTATATTTATTCAGCTTTTATTAATAAGATTTTTATAGAGTTCTTCCTTTAAGATCTTACATAGTTTTGTTAGTTTTATCTCTATATGCTTTATATTTTACAATGTTATTACAAATGGGCTTTTCTTTCTGTTTCATTGTCTAATCATTAATTTACTCAGCAAATATTTGTTGCACAATTTATACGTGCTTGATATTGTCAGTGATACTGAGAGTATAAAAGTGGACAAAACACAAAATCTTGCCTTAATGGAGTTTAAAATTTAGTGAAGGGAGGCTGACACAAAACTTATAAAAAAAGTAAATATATATGTCTGATCTAGTAAGTGCTATGGACAAAAATGAAGGATAGGGAACAGAAAGAAAGGACTTGGGCATGGTTTATATTTTACATAGAATGGTTAAAGAAGACTTTATTGTTAAGGTTAATTTGAGCAGACTTAAAAAAATGAAGGTGGCAGTGTGCTTGATGTATTCTAGAGACTGAGTAGGTCGGTCACTATGGCCAGATCATTTGAGGTCGGGTAAGTGTTGTGGGAGCCCCACAGAGAGTTATGAGTGAGGATGGGGAAGGTAGGCTGACTGCAGACCAGAGAAGACCATGAATGGCCTTGTTGGACATGTTAAGCTCTGGATTTTGTTCTGACCAAGGGAAGCCATAGGGATTTTTGAGCAGAAGAAGAACATGTATAATTCATGTTTGGAAATCACTCTTGCTTTGTGGAGATGAGAGTATAATTGGTATTCAAAACTCTTGCAGTAATCCAAAAAGGTAATAGCCATTTCTTGTATGAAGTTAATTGTGGTGGAGGTATTAGAAGTAATTATATTCTGGATATATTTTTTTAACAGATCTGGTAGGATTTACCTTCTTTAGAAAACTGTAAAGTTTGTGTTGTTGTTGTTTTTTGTATTCATTTGTATTATCCAGTTTGGGTGCTCTCGGCTGCAAGTAATAGAAAAGCCTTTTTCTTGACTTAAACAATAAAGTGTTCATTATCTTACATTATGAGGAGTACAAAGCACAGCTTTTTCCCAGGATTAAGAACTATGGTTTATTTATTTTTAGAGAGGGAAGGGAGGGAGAAAGAGAGAGAGAGAGAGAGAGAGAAACATCAATGTGCGGTTGCTGGGGGCCGTGGCCTGCAACCCAGGCATGTGCCCTGACTGGGAATTGAACCTGCGATGCTTTGGGTCGCAGCCCGCGCTCAATCCACTGAGCTACGCCAGCCACGGCGAGAGAGGTGTATTTTCAAAGAGTTCCATGGAAAGCTGATAAATCACCTGGGCCCATGAATTTGCATCTAAGAAATACAAGGAAGCCTAAGTGAACACCACTCTCTGGGTAGCACTGACTTGGGGCGTAATAAATAGAAGGGTTTTGGTGTTTAGTTTCGAAGCACCACTGTGGGATCCGGCTGCCTTTGGTGTGCTGGGAATGCTCCAGCCGGCCAAGCCACACCAACCAGGGCTTACTCCTTTTTATGTATGAATAATCCATTGTGTAAATGTACCCTATTTTGCGTATGCATTCATTGAGTGATTTCCATCTTTTGGCTATTGTAAACAGTGCTATGAATATTCTTACCTCAGTATGTATTTGAAACCTGTTTTCAGTTCTTTTTTTTTTTTCCCAAGATTTTTATTTATTTTTAGAGATGGGGAGGGAGGGAGAAAGACAGGGAAAGAAACATCAATATGTGGTTGCCTCTCACGTGCCCCCTACTGGGGACCTGGCCCACAACCTAGGCATGTGCCCTGACCTTTTGGTTTGCAGGCTGGTGCTCAATCCATTAAGCCAAACCAGCCAGGGCTCTTTCTGTTCCTTGTTTTTTAAAGCTCTTAGTTTATTCATCTTCTATTGAAAAATCTGCACAATCATCACAGATAAAATCACTGAAGAATCTTCACTGCCCCCTGCCCTTCTTTTTTTTCGCCAGCACCAACATTGGCCTTCGCAGTCCTCCTGACTTCATTCTACCATTGCGTTCCTTTCTGTTTTCTTGAGGTCGTCTTCTTCTCATATTGGCCCTGTCTTGCAAGGCTATGTTTGGGTTCATTTTTCTTTGCATATCGTAAATCGTGGCACCACCAAGATGGGTTCTGAATCCAAATACAAAGATAACATTTGGTCGGGTCTTACACATTTTGGCTAGTTTTTCCTGAATTCCTGTCTTAGGTGTACTGTTGCCTTCCCAGGGTGCAGGGCGTCAGTGACCATTTTTTTCTGTTCTACTTCCGATCAACAGAAGTAGTCTGTTGGTCATAAACTTGCCAATCTGGATAGTTTCTGTGTCTTTCATGATGGCGGCCGATCTTTAAGCAGCCAGGGAAGGGTCAACTCTTTTGGGTGTGTTCAGGAGTGGAATTGCTGGGTCATGTGGTAATTTTATGTTTAACATTTTGAGGAACTACCAAACTGTTTCCCATCTCAGCTGAACTGTTTTACGTTCTACCAGCTGTGTACAGTGGTTCAGATTTCTCCATATACTTGCCAACAGTTGTTGCTTTCCCTTTTTTTTTTTTTTTTTAATTATAGCATCCTGGTGGGTGTGAGGTGGTATCTCATTGTGGTTTTGGCTTGTATTTCCTTAATGACTAATGACGTTGAGTATCTTATGTGCTTTTTGACCATTTGACCATTTGTATATTTTCTTTGGAGAAATGTCAGTTCAGATTCTTTTCACATTTTTAAACTAGGTTATTTGTACTTTTATTTCTTTTCACATTTTTAAACTAGGTTATTTGTACTTTTATTCTTGAGTCATAAGAGTTCTTTATTTTGGGTAGTAGATCTTTATGTTATTTGCAAATTATTTCTTTGCATGCATTGTAATTTTTTGTTGAAAACTGAACATTCTGAATATTAAAAGGTGGTAAATTTAGAAATCATAGTCTCTCCCCTCTCAGGTTTGTTAATGCTGCTTATTATAGTATTATTTATTTAGTGTCTTTTTGAAATAATACTGAAAAGTGTGTATTCTTGTCTTCTGTGGCCACCAAAACCTTTGTTCCATTAGGTTAGTAGTCAGCTAATGATTGTACAGAGATTTCCTTAAATACCTGCAACCAAACATTCTCTTTATGGAGGGTTTTTTGGTACATTTTAGGGTATGCCCTCAACGCTCAGCCAGACAGTTCGCAATTATGGCTAACTTAGCCTTCACTTCCTGCTTCTGCAGAGCTTCAAGGTCAGCCAGAGGTGACAGGTCAGGGCCTTCTCAGGGCTTTCTTGGACAAGTGCATAACCCTGGGCATGCATGTGGCCTTCTGGATTCCCAGGAATATTTTGGAGCTTTTGTTGCCCTTAAGGGCATCTCATTCTCTGGCCCTTTCCTCCCAAGCCCTTTGGTTGGTCAGTTGTTTGCTCCAGCTGTTACCTGTCATCACTCAGGCATCAGTGACTAGAACATCTGCCTGTAAATGTGCTGAGCACAGTGGGGTAGTTCTTTAGCACTAGGCCCCTTCTGAATTGGGCAAATAAAGACAAGCCGTTTATGTTGGTCTTCCAGGGAGCAACCAGGCAGGCAAAGACAAATACAGGATACTTACGATATTATAATTTGGAAAAGAGATCTGTTTTGGTTCCTCAGTTACCAGCAACGCAAGCTGTTGTTTTCAAAGCTATTACTGATTTGGGGGTTAGGGTAAATTGAAGGGGCACAAGCTTTGTTTTTAATGAGGTTCAGCCTTTTTTCTTGAATGTGCACTCCTAGAGTTGTTGCAAACCTTTGCTTCATTTCCAAAGTTCAAAAAAAAATTATATTGCCAGTTTTTTGGTTACTGACTTTTATGGAGAGGTGAGATTTTAAAATTCCTTATTTTTCCATTTTCATTGATGTTTTCTGTAAGTACACTTTTGATCTGTGTCTTTTGAAAAGACCCAATTCTGGCTCCCTGGTTTTGAAATACTCTAATTACACTAAAAATGTACTTTTTCATTTTCTAATTTTTATTCTGTAGAAGAGTGTCCATAACCAGTAGTTTGGCTATGTCTTCTCCTGATAATTTTTATGTACTACTTATTTTTAACCACTAAAGTTCCTGATGATGACATATTAATAGAGTGAATTCACATAGTTACTGCCTTTGTTCTGTATTATAGAAAAGTAACGAGATACCAGCTTAGAGTCTATCCATTTCATTTGTGTAAACTGAATTATTTCCAGTTTTAGGCTTATAAAATGTATAATTAACTTCTAAAAATCCTAAAGAATGCAGACCAAAAAAAAAAACACACACACATACACACACACAAAACAACCAGAAACAGTGGTAATGACCCAACATATTGTAGAGGAAATTTGGCAAGAAAAAACAAAATATTACTTTTAATGTGACAATATTAATGTGTAGTTGCTGTGACTTTAGAATGAGTATAATCTGAAATAGCAAGAAAACATAAAATCATCTTTACTTTTAAAGAAGCATTTAACCATTCAGTCGGAAACATATTTACGTTGTGGCTTGTGTGGAAGGTACTGTTGTTAATCTGTGAGCTTTTCGAAGCTCACAGACTAGTAGGTTAGAAGGCTGTGTTAATGCAGTAAGAAAAATGTAAGCTCTATACTAGAACCATAACCAATGTGCTATGTATGGATTATAGGAAAGTAAGTTAACATAGCTATTTAGAGAGTATTAGGATTTCTGAAGCGGTCTGAAAGCATCCCTTACCCTTGCTGAAGTTCTGAACAAATGGAGAAAACAGGAGTGACATGTGGGGGCCAAAATAACACTCTTCATACTAACAGATACCAAGTTGGAGGACATAGGTGTGTGAGCCTTTTAACTGAAGTCCTTTACCCACCTAATTCCAAGAATTGCTGTACTGGATTAATAAACTCACTCAGTGCAGGGTTGAGTCTGGCCCTAAAGAAGCAGAGTATACTTGCTCCATGCCTGGAAAAGGTAGAAACACAGCGATGGGCCAGGTTTGCTCTTCATCCAAGATTAACTCACCAGGTAAGTTCAGATAAGTCACTGTCTCTGTCAGTGAGGAGGGACGGAGAAGCCTTGAGTGTGTTCAGAGAAGATTTCTTTTAAAAACCTCAAGTGGGAAAGAGGTGTTTCTCCTGTAACAGAGAGGATCAGTGAAACTTTCATGGAGAATATGAAATTGGAGCAGAGCATTAAAAATGGAAAGATTTCCAGGTAGAAGATACAAAGCCACAGAGTGAGAAAGTATAGGCTCTGTTTGAAAAACAAGTAGTTTAAATTAAGCCAGCCATTTGAGTTCTTGTGTTAGCCTTTGGGAGTTAATTATCAAACGTAAACATTTAGTGCTTTAATAGCAGTGGCTCATTTTCAAGGTTATTTGAATTAAGATTACAAACATCTTAAAACCTTTCTGGTTTTAAGACAGCAAAGTAAAATTGTTTCCAGGCTCTTTGAAAATACATAAAACAAATATAAACTCCATCTTTCAAACTGTGACACATCTGTAATCATACTTCTATGGAAAGAGGGAAACCAGAAAGATTAAGTGACCTAGCACAGGAGAGGAAGGTCAAACTCAAGTGGCCTGCAGAGGAAAGAGTACTGACCAGAGGCAGATCATCATTTGCATGCAAGGACCCCTGCCTGCCTGAAAAGCACAGAGCGTGGAGCTACCCTGTACCACAGATGGGGGCTGAGAATGCGAGGGAGGCTGTCTGAGAGTCCGCAATGGGAGATAAACACCTTGTAGTCCCCCTGTATTCCCCCAGTACTCACCCTCTTCACCCTGAGCAGTTGGGCTGCTGCCATCAGCCTTGTAGAGGTCAGGAGATTACTCTCTGGAGGAATGAATTTGAGAGGTTCCGGGCCGAAGGCCCCAAACCCAGAGCTGATGGGACCGAGATGCCACACTGAATAGTGGAACCACCCAGTCTCCTTCCCTTACCTGGTTCCAGAATTCCGTCAGCCAGGTAGGAAATTAGAGAACCGTCCTTCTTGTAAGAGAATGGCCCCAGGGAAAAGAGGACTGAATTTTTCAATTTGGCATATATTATCAACAGGCTCATGCCTACCAATGTTGATTTTTAAAAAACATCTGTAAACATGTTATGTTTTTATGATTGATGGCAGACAACCTCATAAAGTCATTCGTGACCACACTTTGTATAGAACTCTGTCATAAAAGTACATTCTAGGAAATTTACAAAACCCTTGGATGAGTAACATTTGGGGGCAGGGAGGAGAGGGCTAACTAATGAAAGGTAGCCAGTGTTATTTTTAAAAATATATGGTATACCACTGATATTTTAAAATAAAATACAGATTAATTTACACCAAATTTGAAGGATATAATTCCAACATTTAAAAGTGCAGTAATGTAAATTTTTGAAAAATCTCATTGTCTTGATTTTTTTTCATTTTAGATCGCCATTGATTTGGGAGGGTAGGATTAGGCATACTGCCACAGAAAGCATTAACAAACCTGTGTTCTCCATTAAATCCTAATTTGTTTATACACTCAACGACACTGGACTTCTTTTTCCTTGTTCTACACCGTTTTTAATTTTGAATTTTTTTGTTTAAGAAAACGTATTTTAGCACATTCTATAATCCTTGTGTTAATTACATTTTTTAATTTCTACTGGTTCCCTTTCAGATTTTTCTCTTTTTGTTTCCAGCTCTGTCAAGAGAATATTGTAGTCACATATATTGTGTAAGTTTGAGGTGCCCGACGTGATGTGACAGTCACTGTGCTGTCCTTTTGATCTGCGGGGCTCACTCGTCTGCACCGGAAGTTTGCACCCTTTGATCACCCTCACTCACCTCCCCGATCCCGAGGCCCTGTCCTCGGTTCCGAGCCATAAAAGTGAAATGACATCTTGTAATTTACGAGAAGTCCCGTTCAACCACACCTGAGTTTATATAAATAAGGTGATTTTTGGAAAGCCTGCAGGTAACTTTGAGATGAGACTGGTTGCCAGGGTAACCAACCAGGACTAGAGGGTTGGACTTTTAAGTCCCACTACTCCCCTTTTACAGTGGAACGGAGAGGGGCTGGGAGTTGAACGGTAACCAGTGGCCAGTGATTTAATCAACCATACCTATATAACGAAGCCTCCATAAAAACCCAAAAGGACATTTGTGTAGGTGGCATCCATGTGCCAGGAGGATGACACTCCCCAGTTCTTATGGGGACACAAGCTCTTGCGCTCATGACCCTTCTGGATCTTTCTTACCCTGCGTGCCTCTGCATCCGGCTCTCCATCTGCATTCTTTATAGTCCGGCAAGTGCATGTTCTCTGGGCTCACTAGAGCTGTCTAGCTAATTACTTGAACCCGAGGAGTGGGGTCGTGGGAACCGCCAGTTTACAGCCCGTTGGTCAGAAAAGCCTGGACTTGGAGTTCCGGCCAAGATGGAGGCATAGGCAGTCGCATTGTGCCTCCTCGCACAACCAAAACTAGGGGCAACAAAAATTGAGAAACAAAAATACAACCAGAACAGAGAGAAATTAACTTGAACAGAAGTCGGGCTCCAGGACGTCCAGACCGGTAAGGAGTGGCGGAGTCGGAGGCCTGTGGAGTGGGGTCAAGGGGTCTCGGCAGGAAGAAA
>PVIA01015636.1:0-21937 GCA_004024845.1 Tonatia bakeri | reverse complement strand
TACAGTTTTCACCCCCTTACTCCCATTCAAGTCCTCCCATCCCCCCACCTCCCACTCAATCAAGCCCTCCCACCCCCCTTCCCTACCTCCCTCCCATTACCACCCTCCCCCTATCTTTTATCCATGTGTCCTTTAACTTTAATCCTATAAACCCCTCCTCCTCTCCCCCCTGAAATCCCTCTTCTCTCTCCTCTGGTCACTCTCCACCTGTCTGAGGCGACCTTTTGATTTGCAGGACAATGCCCAACCAACTGAGCCACACCAGCCAAGGCAAGGTTTGGATCTTGAATTCAAAGTTTTTGGTTTCACAATCTGGCTATTTGATGTTGGACAAACGACTTAATCTCTTTGAACCTGCCTTAGTTTTTTTCATCTGAAAAATGGGGATGATGCTTATAATAGGACCTAGCTCATAAGATTGTCATGATGGTGAGTAAATAAGATCATACACCTAAAACCTTACCACAGAACCTAGCTCAGTTCAAATGCTCAGTAAGTGGTAGTCTTTATCAGTATTGGGCTTAAGAAAGAACCAGAATGATGTAATTGAAATGTGATGCTAGTTGTCAAATGGGTGAGTAGACCAACAATATTTAATAACCAACTGGAACACAGTAGTATTACATAATAGTTAACACTTGTGTAGCAAGTTGCAGTTTACAAAGTATTTAAGCATTCATCATTCACTCAACATGAGTAAGACACAGTCCTGTAAAATTGAGTGGGAGAAACCAACAAAGCATAAGGCAGTTTCAATCAGAGTAATGAGTGCTAAGAAGAAAGAAGCATAGGGTGCTGGAGGGGGCTGGGCACAGAGGAGCGGTTCAAACTGGGAGAGAGTCTCCCAGGTGGGTAACATAGACAGAATTCTGCAGGATTACAAGGTTAAAGGGAGGGAAGGGGGTGTTGGAAGGGGCTGAGTGTTCTAGGTAGAGGAACAAGCTACTGCAAAGGCTAGAGGAGAGAGAAGTTGGCTCACTGGGAAGTGGCTACTAGTTTATTACATCTGGAGCCTGGAATTTGAGAGGAGCAGTGTGAGATGAGCCTAGAGAGGCAGACACATGCCTGACCATGAAGGGCCTTGTAGACTAAGGCAAGGAGTTGAGATTTTATCCTGAGTGTAATAAGAAGCTATTGAAGGGTTGTAAACAGATTTGTGACATGACGGGGTTTACTTTTTAGAAAGATCTCTTTGGCTACAATGTAGAGAGTGGAATGAAAGGAATGCAGCCTCGGGGAGACAAGAAGGAAAGATGAACTACAGAAAGAAGAGTGAGGATAGAGAAAAGTGGAGAGTTCAAAAGATATTTAGGATAAAACAGAGCAGATATGGGGACTGATTGGATGATCTCAGTGGACTCTTTGGGAATAATTCAGGTATTGGCATCATTCTATCATCTGAGATGAGTGATAGACGCTGAAGAAAGTTACTATATTTTGCCATGTATAATGTGCATTCACATTTTTGGCCCACATTTGCAGGGGAAAAAAACTTTGTTTTACAGTATATAGATACGGAATTAGTACTACCCATATATAATGCACATCCTTATTTTTCCCTCAAAAATTTGGGACAAAACTGTGCATTATACATGGTAAAATATGGTAAATAATTTGTAAGTGATCTCAGAGCCAGAAAGAATTAAATCAGGAGTCTGGGTTTTCCCCTCTGACAGCTTCTGTTCACTCCTCCAGAACATGCTGTTAGATGTCTCTAGACCTTTTATGCATAAATCTTCTTTAAGGAATTGAGGTCCTGTTTCCCTTTAGACTGCTTTGCAGCATATAATCATTTCAGAGGTACTTTATCTGAAGTTTTGTTGGTTGTTAATATACTGTGGCTTTGCACCCTTGATATTCAAGACATTCTTTTCCTTCCATTCTACTTAGTATTTAATGAGTAGCATGGACGCAAACCCTTCCATCTCAGGGAGGCTCACATAATGAGTTTGAGGCTCAGAAAGAGTGGCCCCAAGTCCTAGGCTTGGCCACTAATTAGCTATGGGACAGAATGAGTCTCTTTTTTTTCCCATAAACTCCTATTTGAAAACCCAGAGAAACTGAACAAATCCATACTTTGGTTCAGTGACTTTATGAATGTCTTTTAAAGTAAGTATACCTTCATGATCTGTTTGGTAAATTGGGTCTCTGACTCCATAATACACTCATAAATGTTAAGCACTTTCCCTGAAACTCTACTGTTGGCTCACTAGGGAGTATGTTCCTGCTCTGTAACTGTTAACCAAGATGCATGAGTATGTTTCTTTTTTTTCTCAGACACATGTACTGCTAAGACTTTTTTTTGGTGGAGCAATTCCAATTCAGTGAGTGATAAAACCAACAGGACAGGAAAAATGAAGGAGGAAGAAGGTAAATTTATGGTTTATGAAAAACCTACCTGATATGGCTATCCTGAAGCATCCATGAGATGCTGAAGCAGAAGTATCTATGCGAATGGCAAGGTCCTGCACAAACAGAGGGTGATACAGGAATATTTTTCTTGTTTCAAACCCCAGAAGTTGGGGAAGCCTTTAAGTGCAAAGAGGCCCCTGTTGGTGTCAACTCACCCAGGACCAGGGCCCGGCAGGGCTGCAGTTCCTGTTCAAAAGGAAGGAAGGAGCCCTGACATTGCACCCCATTCCCAGGGGCTAAGCTCCCAGTCACAGGCCCTGTGCAGTGACCCCTTGAGACATAGGAGGCAAGGTCAAGTTCTGAGAGATGGTCCCCTGCTCCCCCTGTGGCTTCCACAAACTGCAGGAGGTGCTCAACTTGAGGACCCTGTGCTCTTGACCCCAGGGTCTTGGATCCTGTAGGAAGATGGTACCGCTGTGTGAGTGCTTCTCTTTGGGGAGCACCCACAGCCCAGACAACAACAAGCCTAGTCACTCCCAGTGGTGTGGGGGACAGGGGACAGTTTCATTCATGGCCAGGGGGCAGTGCAGGGCAGTGTAATCCTTCATCATCCTAGGCATCCCAGCATGACAAGCATCACAACCAGCCACAAGGGCAGAAACCTCACTGGAGGCCGGCCATGCAGAGGATCCAAGAAGGGAAGGAAAGAGGCGATGCAAAGGCCCTTTGTAGATAGTCTGCCTCCTGCAAGCAGGAGAAAAACACCAGGCCTGGAAGTTCTGTCTCAGAGGCCTGTGCTTTCTTAGGTAAGCTAAACAACGTCCACATATATTACTGTAATTCAGGAGGGCCAGAGAGTGTGTGGGGGAGCAGATACAAAAAGAAGCCTTCCCAGAGACATTGAGTTGGGTGCCTGGCTATACGGAAAGTTATGGATTGGTCTTCAGGTAGTGTCCCTTGCCACACTGACAGTAAATAAAAACCCTCTTGAAGTTGTTGTGACCTTGCATCCTTCCCCCTAGCCCACACTGACCCTGATGACAGGTGTAGAAAAGGAAAGGACTTGGCCCTTTCTGTTGACTAACAGAGGGAGTGGAGTGGGCACCTTTCCCTAAGGAAATCTGTCATCATGGATAGTTTAAGGTTGAGGGATCATAAAGGAGGGATGGTGATTGGAAAGTGGGAGCAGTACCTGGAAAGGGCATACTTAGGTCTGGCATTTTAACAGAGAAAGGACCTGGGCAGCCTGGAGGTAGTAGAATCATGACTGAGAATATCTGGGTTCAGGAGACCCATGGGAAAGTAAGCAGGAAGTCAAGAGTTTCACAAGGATAGGGGTCGGGATGTCCTAAAATATGAAAGAACAACATAATTGAAATTTCCATTGAAGTTTATCTTGGATTTTTAAAAAGAATTCTTGATGTTAGCAGTGCAACACAGATTATGGTTGCTGTAGTCGATGCAAATTTCATCTTCAGAACCCTTAGGAAGTTCCAGATGAGGTTAGAAACTCTAGACATCATTATTAGTGTCCAGAAAGGATGTCAATCATACACATGTGCAGAATGCAGAGTATTCTCCCAATATTGATATAATTCATGATTGCTCTACTCATGATTCATGTAGCAGAATAAAATCCTTCCCTTTAAGACAAGCTGTTAATAGCCTTTGGGGGAAAATGAAGATGACAGCTGTGTATTCATTCTGTACAACTCAGAATGGTATGTTGCCCATCCCCAAAATAGTAATTATAAACTTTTAGCAGAAAATTCAGTTCAACTAAGCAAATATGGAACAAATGCCAAATATAGCACGTGGCTTCAGTTGCCACTGCCATATTCTCTCTCCCTTTCTTAAAAAAAAAAAACAAACCAGCCCTGGCTGGTGTAGCTCAGTGGATTGAGCATGGGCTGCAAACCAAAGGGTCACCAGTTTGATTCCCAGTCAGGGCACATGCCCAGGGTTGACAGCCAGGTCCCCAGTAAGGGGCACATGAGAAGCAACCACACATTGATATTTGTCTCCTTCTGTCTCATTCTCTTCCCCTCTCTCTAAAAATGAATAACTAAAATCTTCAAAAAAACCCAAATCTGTGGTGCCATCATTGATCTCTTCTTAAAAATTCTTATGGCCAACTCACTTTCTTCTCTTGTGAAAGAGAAACCTTCCAATACATACCCTACCTGCTTGGCCCTGCTTTTGAGCCCAGAAGCACAGAACATGCTATATGGGAAGGGTTACAGAGCCGTGCTGTTTCTCTTTGCAATTAAATTAATTCCCCAAAATCATCCCTTGACTTCTTTGACCTGAGAAAAGAAATTGAGAAGATGTAAAGAGGGTAGAAACATATATATATATAACCTGTTGTCTCATACTCTCCTTATCATTTCAAGCCCATATTCCTCACAAAGTGAAGCTTTTGCAGAATTCATAAAGGAGAACCTTAAACAAGCTCTGAAAGGATTTAAAGATACTTAAAAGTTTGACTATGCTGAGTCATCCTGGAAAAGAATGACCAAGGTGCCGAATGTGAAGTAGAGGGAGAGTGTGGAGACTAGGAGTCCGAGGGGTGGGATGGGTGAAAGGTCTGAGTCATAGGGTTGCACACCAGGGACTGACTGGGGACTGAGCCTCTTGAGAGTGGGGACAGCAGTGTCACCAGAAAAAGACTGGGTCCAGAGAGGGAGTGATTCATGCTGCCCTGCAGTGTGGGGATTCTTGACACAACATGAGTTCAGAAAAAAAAAAAAAGTCAACACTTCTGGTCAAGATGGAGGCATAGGTAGACATGCTTTGCTTCCTTGCACAAGCACAAGAAGGATCACAACTGACCTCAAAACAAAAAGAGAAACAGCCATAACTGCTAGAAAATTGAACTATATGGAAGTCTGACAACTGAGTATTTAAAGAAGCCATATTCATTCAAATGGGTAGGAAGGGCAGAGATGGGGAACTGGGGCAGAGAGAACATGGTGTGTGTCAGTGAAAAGGCAGTAGTGGTGTAGTGGCAGTGCTGGTGGTGGTGGCCAGTGGAACAGGCAGTCACACATTCATGTGTGGCAGATAAAAACAGGGAAGGATATCTGGGGAACAAGCCATCCTAGCCTCAGGCCAAAATGCACAGCCCAGTGTTTTAGCACTAGAAAAATAAAGCCTTATAACTTCTGGCTGTAAAACCAGTGGGGGTTGGAGCATGGAAGAAACTTCCAGTCTCTCAGGAGAGTCCATTTAAAGGGCCATCATTGTCCTAGAACATATATAAACCCACTCACTTTGGAAACCAACACCAGGGCAACAGCTAGAAAGGTGCCAGTCACATACAGGAAGTGGGTGATGTGACTGGAAATGGGGTGAGTACCAGGCAAGCCTCCAGAAGCCAGGCAATGTCATTGTGCCCTTTCTGACTCCTCCTTCCTCACACACAGAGCCACAAAGCAGTGAAGTGGGTTGCCATGCCCTGGCGAATACTAAAGGCTCTGCCCCATACAACTTGACAGGTGCACTAAGATGGAGAGTCAAAGCACCTAATACACAGAAATAAACAGGCTGCCAAAATTGAGGAGACAAAGAAATATGGCCTAAATGAACGAACAGAACAAAACCCCAGAAAAAGAACTAAATGAAATGGAGATAGCTAACCTATCAGATGCAGAGTTCAAAACACTGGTGATAAGGATACTCAGAGAACTAATTGAGTATAGCAAAAGCATAAGGGAAGAAGTGAAGGCTACACTGAGTGAAATAAAGAAAAATCCACAGGGAACCAACAGCAAAGAGAAGGAAGCCAGGGTTCAAATCAATGATTTGGATCATAAGGAAGACAAATATTCAGTCAGAATAGAATGAAGACACAAGAATTCAGAAAAAATGAGGACCGTATAAGAAGACTCTGAGGCATCTCCAAAAGTGCCAACATCCAAATCATAAGGATGCCAGAAGGAGAAGAGGAACAGCAAGAAATTGAAAACTTATTTGAAAAAATAATGAAAGGCAGATTCCCTAATTTGGTGAAGGAAATAGACATGCAAGTCCAGGAAGCACAGAGAATCCCAAACAAGTTGGACTCAAAGAGGACCACAAAAAGACGCATCATAATTAAAATGCCAAAGGTTAAAAATAAACAGAGAATCTTAAAAGCATCAAGAGAAAAGCAGAGAGTTACCTACAATAGAGTTCCCACAATCAGCTGATTTCTCAAAAGAAGCTTTGCAGGCAAGAAGGGACTAGCAAGAAGTATTCAAAGTGATGAAAAGCAAGGACCTACAACCTAGATTATCTAGCTAAGCTATAATTTAAAACAGAAGGACATAAAAAGTGCTTCCCAGACAAGGTAAAGCTAAAGGAGTTCATCATCGCAGAGCCATTAATACATGAAATGTTAAAGGGACTTATTTAAGAAAAAGAAAAAGATCAAAACTACGAACATTAAAATGGCAACAAACTCACAACTATCCACGACTGAATCTAAACAAAAAGTACAGACAAAAACAAACCAAGCAAACCACTAGAACATGAACAGAATCATAGATATGGAGATCATTTGGAGGGTTATCAGCTGGGAGGCAGAAGAGGGAGAATGGGGGAAAAGGTGCAGGGATTAAGAAACATAATTGTTAGGCACAAAATAGACAGGAGGAGGTTAAGAATAGTATAAGAAATTAGAAGCCAAAGAACTTACATGTACAACCCATGCACATGAACTAAGGTAGGGGATTGCTGGAGGGAAGGGGGGTACCGGGTAGAAGTGTGCAAAGGGGGAAAAACTGGGACAACTATAATACCATAATCAATAAAATATGCTTAAAAGAGTCAAAACAAAAATAAATCTCTGATGTGTTACACTGAAATAAAATACTTAAAAGTTCACAGAAATAGGATTTACCAAATGTTCAAAAATAATTATGATGACTCACAATTGTGAATAAACTGTTTTCTGTTTTTATTACGTAGTTATTTTTAAACTGTTTCTCCATGAATCATACAAAATAACTGATGCAACATAAATTGTCATCTTCATAACTATTTCTGAGAAAGGGAAACTCTACTTTTAAAAAAGCAACCAATGTTTTATTTTTAATTATATTTTATTGATTATGCTATTGCAATTGTCCTGATGTTTTCCCCTTTGCCCCCCTCCCCCACCACTCCCACTCCCTCAGGCAATCCCCCCACCATTGTTCACGTCCTTGGGTCATGTGTATAAGTTCTTTGTCTACTCCATTTCCTATACTGTACTTTACATCCCCAGGGTTATTCTGTAACACCTACTTGTACTTCTTAATCCCCTCACCTCTTCACCCATTCCCCCAACTCCCTCCCATCTGGCAACCATCAAAATGCTCTGTGTATCCATGATTCTGTCTCTGTTCTTCTTGTTTGCTTAGTTTGTTTTTTACATTAAATTTTTGATAGATATGTATTTATTGCCATTTTATTGTTCATAGTTTTTATATTTTTCTTAAATAAGTCCCTCAAACATTTCATATGATAATGGCTTGGTGATGATAAACTCTTAGTTTTTTCTTATCTGGGAAGGTCTTTATCTGCGCTTCAACTCTAAATGATAGCTTTGCTGGGTAGAGCAATCTTGGCTGTAAGTCCCTTTTTCATGACTTTGAGTATTTCTTGCCCATCCCTTCTAGCCAAAGCTTCTTTTGAGAAATCAGCTGATGGTCTTATGGGAACTCCTCTATAGGTAACTAACTTCTTTTTTCTTGCTGCTTTTAGGATTCTCTCTTTATCTTTAACCTTTGGCATTTTAATTATGATGTGTCTTGGGCTGGGGCTTTTTGCATCCATCTTGTTTGGGACTTTCTGTGCTTCCTGGACTTGCATGTCTGTTTCTTTTACCAAATTAGGGAAAAATTCTTTCATTATTTTTTAAAGTAGTTTTGCAATTCTTGCTCTTTCTCTTTTCCTTCTGCCATCCCTATGTTTCAAATGATGGATCTTTTGAAGTTGTCCCAGAGGATGCTTATACTGTCTTCATTTTTGTTGGATTCTTTTTTTTTTCTTGTTGTTCTGATTGGTTGTTTTTTGCATCCTTGTGTTCTAAATCGTTGATTTGATTCTCAGCTTCATCCACTCTACTGATGTTTCCCTATAAATTGTTCTTTATTTCCATTAGTGTATCCTTCATTTCTGACTGGATATTTTTTATACTGTTGAGGTCCTCACTAATTTCCTTGAGCATTCTTATATCCAATGTTTTGAACTCTGTATCTGACAGATTGCGTATCTCCATTTCATTTAGCTCTTTTTCTGGAGCTTTGATTTGTTCTTTCATTTGGGCCATGGTTTTTTTTTTTGTTGTTGTTGTTTCCTCATTGTGGCAGCCTCCCTGTGTTTGTTTCTATGTATTAGGTAGAGCTGCTTTGACTCCATGCCTTGGTAATGTGGCCTAATGTAGTAGTTGCCCTGTAGGGTCCAGTGGTACAGCCTCCCCTATCACCCAAGCTGCGTACTTGAGGTATGCCCATCATATGGGCTGAGTACACCTTCCTCTTCTAGTTGAATCTTGGTTGCTGTTAGCAGGTCAATGGGAGGGATTTACTTAGGCAAGTCAGCTGCAAGGGTTGGCTGTGATCACTTACCATCAACCTCTACCTTTAGTGGAGAATCAGCTGTGCAGGGGCAGGGTGGTGGTACTTTGATGTGGTCTGTAACTGGCCCTGGGGTTTCCTGAGTGGTGCAGGCCAAGGCCAGCCCCCACCTGTGTTTTGCCTGGGGCCACCCCTCCTCAGCTATAAAGCAATTTGGAAAGGCTGCTATACTGTGCTGGGCTTGGAGATTCCCAGGCAAAGCAAAGCTGAGTCTAGTCTGGCTGCTGCTACTGCTTAGCCTGGGGCTCACTGAGCTCAGCTGTTGCTTGTTTGATAGGATTTAGGAAATTGTAAAACAGGAGCCAAGACCAGCCATTCATATGGAAAAGCAGCTTCTGTGGGCCGGTAAGTTGGGTGGGGCTGAGTCTCTGGGGGTCTCCAAGGTGGGTCAAACAATGTTAGCCAGGCTGATGAAATCTCAGATATAGCACCAGTCTGCCAGATCTCGGGGTGGGCAGAATAGGGACGATGGCCTCTGCTCATATTGACACCAGCTATTTCAGTTCTTCCTGTATACCACTGATGCCTTTCAAGCTGCTACCCTAGTGCTGGAGCTCAGAGGGAGTGAGTCTGATTAGATGAGTCTATGTGTGGATTCTTTAAAAGGAATTTCTTGGGGCTCCAGAATTTTTTTCCACCGACTCAATCCCTGCTAGTTTTTGCAGCCAGAAGTTGTGGGGACTTATCCTCCTGGCACTGGAACCCTTGGCTGGGAGGCCTGGCATGGGTCTGGGACTCCTCACTGCCAAGAGGAGTGACAGTCACTGGGACTCCTCCCAAATTTTTATCCACCACACGTGAGTGAGGGGCCAACTCGTTTCGCATCTACATCCCTCCTACCAGTCTGGATGGATGAGGTTTCTTTAATTCCATAATTGTCAGACTTCCATTCAACTTGATGCCTGACATTTCTGAGTAATGATTGTTTTATATTTTAGTTGTAATTTTGATATCTTCATGCAAAGAGGTGACCATGTCTGCCTACATGTCAGCACTATCTTGACTGGAAGTTGGCAACCAATATTGTAATCGAAAAATCTATTTTCTGTGTAGTAAAAGAAATGATACAGTAATGAAATAATACATTCCCCAAATGTAAATTACATCATTATATAACATTATTATTCTTAAATTTTGATGAAATTTTAACCCATAGTAAAGCTCTAAATTATCTTGGTAAAATGGCAAGTCCTTCTATATTATTCCATTCATTCAGGATCGGAGCAACATTATATCTTAGTTTTTGAAATTGGAACTAAATTTTTTAAAAAGAGAGACAAATTGATGATAGAGTCTATGAATTTTCTATCCAGACTGGTTTCTATTCAAAGCGAAGTGAGGAATATTGAAAAGTTTCACAGGCATTAACACCACATACCATTCCTTTGTTGAAAAAGAAATATTTTATTAAGAGTGTTACCTCTAGTCTCAGATCCTTCTGTTCTCATCACTCCCATGAATATCAAGCATCTGGTTGTACTGATACTCATATTCTCAAGACACAATGTTCTGTATTCAGTGGAAGCCATTCAGTGTGTATGGAACTGTAATGAGGATAGAACCTTGTTCGTTACTCAGAAGTGAAGAACCTAAAGACACAAGTGAGGTGGAAGAGAGGTGCTCTAGATGCCCTCCAAATCCTTTGTTATGGAATGTTTTGTTCATCCTGGTGCACTGAACTTGGCTTCAAGTGTAGCCTGTAGCATGTGCCTGTGCTGGGACCTCTGTGCACACTTTTGGACGATCCCCAGATGCTCAGTGAATGAGACAAACATAGAAAGTAGAACTGAACCAAGCATTTTAGGAAAGAGTGGGGAGTACAAAATGATTCTTGTGGCTCAAAATTACTTAAAGATGGGAAAAGTGAAAGTGACTGCACATGTTCTCATGCTGCTGTTTCTGCATATAAGCAAATACAAAGAAGAAAGTCTAAATTGCTCAAACAATGGGAATCCTGTGGTCCCCAAAGTGGTGGTCAAATCCTCCAATGAAGAAAATCTGAGTGTATTATTGACCCATGCAAAGATGCTGAGACTGACTGAAAGTTTTATTATTTTAAAGATTTTACCTGACTGGTGTAATTCATTGGATTGAGTGTGGGTTTGAACCAAAGGATCTCTGGTTCGATCCCCACTCAGAGCACATGCCCAAGTTGTGGGCCAGGTCCATAGTGGGCGTGCAAGAGGCAACCACACATTGATGTTTCTCTCCCTCTCTTTCTTCTTCCCTTCCCCGTCTCTAAAAATAAATAAATAAAATTTTTTTAAAGAAAGATTTTATTTATTTTCAGAGAGAGGGGAAGGGAGGTAAAAAGAGAGGGAGAGAAACATCGAGATGTGAGAGAAACATTGGTTGCCTCCTGCACACCCCGAACTGGGGACTTGACCTGCAAAAAAGGCACGCGTCCTGACCAGAAATTGAACTAGTGACCTTTTGGTTCACAGGGTGGCACTTAGTCACACCAGTCAGGGCTGACTGTTAGTTTAATCCAAGATGCTGGATGTAAAGAGATTGCACCAGGTTCTGAAATGTCCTAGGCATTGGTCCAAAACCAGCAGACCTAATTGACAAAGTCACTGGTCACATAAAACTTTGCTAGGTGAAATTTTGTATAATTGTCCCCCCAACAAGTGTTTTAAACTGTGAAATTCTAACAATAGGGGCTGAATTTCTTCCCCCCGAAAAAAGAACTGTACTGAGATGTTATTGCTACTGCACCTCTCCCCATATCACATGTTCCTCCCATAATGACAGTTCGCAATTCTCAGGGCACCCAACAGTTGTATCATAACATAAATTACATGTCTATGTTTCCAATTAGACTATAAATTTCCTGAGGATAAGAACATACCTTTTTTACACATGTACAATAATGGGGGGGGTGGAAATAGGAGGGAGGTGGGGAGGGCTGGGGGTGTGGGCTGGGATGGGGGTAAAAGGCAGAAAACTGTATTTGAACAATTAAAATAAAAATTTAAAAAAATGGGGAAAAAGGAACGTGCTTTTTTTTGTTGTTGTTATGTTTAGTATTATCTAACCCAGTGCCTCAAACATCATTATGATGATAAGGGTAATCATGGTAATAAGTCTTATTGAACATGTACTATGTACTAGGCTCTATTCTCTAATCACTTTATGTGATTAATACAATTAATATTTACAGTGACCATTTTTGGAAGGCACTATTTATCCCCATTTTACAAATGAGGAAACTGAGGTTCCAATAAGTTGAATAACTAGTCCAAGACTATACAACTAAGGCAACTACTGAGCCAAGATTTGAATGCAGTAATCCAGCTCCAGCTTTCAACTCTAAAAAGTATGCTTTCCTCCTAGGGTATGTGTTCAATAATTTTCAAGACAAATATTTATTTGTTTGTTTGATTTTTCTCTCAACATGTATTGGACCTTAAGCATATAAATGAATGCAATTTTTCAAAGATATTGCCCTGAGAAGCTTCTATCGTTCAAAACTTTTTGTAATCACTTCTTTGGAATTGTTTTCAGAGCCAGTTTATGAATCACAGAAGAAAAGTAGTCAATATACCTTAATAACAGCTCATTTTAAAATAAAGACAGAGTTAAGCTTGATGAATACCTTATTTGCCCAACATGTTTTTGAATATCATCTGTTCTCCAAAAAATAATATTCTCCATTAAAAGAACAATGTGCTATCTGAAGGTGGTCCAAAAATATGATGCAGAAATATTTTTTTTTCAATCAACTAACAAATCAACTTACTGAGTACATGATTGGTCTCAGGGATACAAAATCACATGACATCCCTTCCTTCAGGGGGCATTTAGCCAGGTGAGGGAGACAGACAATCCAGTGTGACAAGTTCTTTGATAGATATAAGCCCAGGATGCCCCAGGATTCCAGAAGAGGAGCATCAGACTCAAAGTAAAACTTATTTTAGTTCCCAAAAATGAGTAATGGCCACACCAATAGGAAAAGGGCACATACTCTCAAGGTGGCTACACTACCTGGGAGATTATGTCTTTGAATGGGTATACCCTCTGAGGTTTATTTTTAGAAGAAAATAATCTATTATTTTATGTTTACACATGGTACTCAAATTATTTTTGTCTTTAAATGAAACTTGGAAACGTTTGCCCATAACAGTTTAAAAGTTTAATTTTAAGTATGTTTGATTGTTGTTTGCTTCTGTTAGTGAACCCTTTACAATTCTTATGTTTCCCTGAGAATTTTTGCTGATTAAATAAATAGAAAACAAATCAATATACCAAGGAGGTCAATGTTACCAGAATCTACTCATACATAGTGGGCACATGATGACTGGTAAAACAAAAGGAGTAAATCCTCGATACTGATTCTCTGTAAGGTAAACAACAAAATGGTTTGTTTACTTCACTTCCTGTGAGCAAAGGTAGGACAGAAAAACCCACACATGGAGAGAAATGGCTATTCTGGCGGAGGCTTATACTTTCCTCCATTTATCAATTTGTAGGACAGTAATTTTGAACCATGAGCAGTGGGAGATATGGTGATCCAAGAAATGGTTGCTGTGATTTTGTGGCTTACCTCCCCTTAAAAATCAAACAACCCTTGCATCACAGCGAACTGTACTTTGAGAGTGAAAAAAAAGTGCTTGGGAAGTGGGTAAGTATTGTCCAACATGGGTGGGCTCAGTGAAGATGTGATAGGAAACACTGAAAAATGTTTATACCTTAGCTGTATGCTCAGGGAAGAACTTGAAGGCTCTCTTCTCTGTAACCCTCATTCCTAGGTGGCCTGACCCTAACCCTGTAAAATTGTTATAGAGATTAAGAAATAGGGCATATGAGGCTTTGGAGAGATCTTCAGCATGAGATGTTACCTGGGAAGAGCAGGACTTTTTAGAACTTAAGAGTAAAATGGTCTTGGGTAGCAGGAAACACTGGGCACTTCACTGAAAGGAATACCTGGTGGGCAAAGGGCATCCAAAGACAAACAGGATCTGCTTCACAACTCTGTCTAGAGCTGGGTTCAGTGAGTTTACAGAGTAAGGAGCAACAGACAGTAGGAAAGAAAAGATACCTGCCTGCCTATTTATATTTACTCATTTAACATGTGAAGTGTTTAAAGAACTATGCTAGAGAGCTAAAGGAGCTACAAAAAGAAAGTAATATAGTTTCTGCCCTTAAGGAGATTATATTCCCAATGGATTCTGAGGTTGTGCAAAGCTATTTCTCATTTCAAAGACATAGAATAGTGAGAGAAATAGGAAAATGTCCTTCTACAGACCTACCACACATCTTCTCCAGCACTGCCATCTCTAAAGGCAGAAGGTGAGATTACTCTTCTCTGCAAAGTTCTATTTCAGCCTTTCAACTATTTCTTTTGAGAGGATGCAGAATCATAGTTTTCAAGCACTAGTCTGGGAATCCTTTCATTCTAGAGTCAGCTCCAAGGACTGGGGGACATGTGATAAAAACTTTTCCAAATCTTGATATGAATAGAACCTAAAAGGCTATTAATTCCATCTACCCTTAATTATATCAAATTTATGAAAATCTACAGGTGTGGATTTTATAAAGATGCAGGAGTATTCTTTCAAAAGATTTCCCTATGCATTTCTAGCACATAAAAATAAATTTATATTCACATATTCAATAACTTATTATGATAGTTAATTTCATGTGCTAACCTGACTGGGCCAACGGTGCTCAGATTAAATGTTATCTGAGTGTGTCTGTGAATGTTCTTCAAGATGAAATTAGCATTTGAATCAGTAAAGTAAATAGCTGCCCGCCCCCAACATGAGTGGGCAGCATCCAATCCATTGAACTCCTTGAATAGTACACAAAAGCAGAGGAAGGAGAAATTTTCCCCTTTGCTTCCTGTCTGCGTGCTTGAGCTGGGACATTGATCTCCTTCTGCCCTTGGACTGGAATTACACCACTGGCTCTCCTGAGTCTCTAGTTTGCTAACTGCAGATCTTGGGACTTCTCAGCCTCCATCATCATGTGAGCCAATTCCTCATAATAAATCTCTCCCTCTCTCTCTCTCTCCATACACACACACACACACACACACACACACACACACACACACACACAGATATAGATACATCTATATTTCATATATCTATGTCTACATATATAGTGAAACCTTGAACTTAATTCATTCTGGAAAACTGTTTGAGAAATGATTTGTTTGAAAATTGAATCTTGTTTGTTGCCTGAGAGACACATGACTGATCATACAGGTGTCAGCATGAAAGGGCTGTCGGGTCAAGAATCATGATCTGAAGTTTTGTTAGACAACCAAGACATCTTTTGCCATGAACAACTTGGTTAAGGACCAAATTGTGAACCAAGACATTTGAGAACTGAGGTTTGACTCTGTGTGTGTGCATGTATGTGTGTATACATATACAGGGTCTAACAGAAGTAACACCTGCTTGAGTGTGTTTGGTGGTATAATAATATGGGTGTAATACTCTATGGTTTTAATTTGAACAGTTCATCTAAAATGGCATATGGTGTGCTTGAGTGTGATATTGTTATGTTACAGATTTACATGCTTATGAGTTTGTAATAAAAAGGGGCGTTATTTGTGTCAGACCCTCTATGTATGAGTATGCACACACACACACGTTTCTCTGGGGAACACTGACTAATACACTTACCTATTATATACAGTGTTATTCAAACTGTTTTTAGTAGCTGAATTCTTTTTTTCAAACAAATTTCAGAGAATACTTACACACATTATAAAACAGAGCAACTCTGATTGAGGTAGGGTGACAACCAAAGCTTTGACTCCTCAGCTCTCTTTCATGCATTCTCTAAGGAGACCCATGAAACACCTCATTCTGCAAAACATAATTTAACAACCACCAATGTAAAAATTTTGGTATAAAATAATTGATCTATCAGATTAGCAGAAAACAAAGTAAGAACCTAAAAACCCTCTGCTTCACTGAGTAACATTTGAGAGTATTTATGTGACATAGTCAACTTTTAATTTTCCACCCAAAAATGAAACAAAAGCACATGAAATCCAAAAATAAATAGTATTAAGTTCAGGAGAAGCACAACCGATTTACATTTATCTTTAAACTCAGATTAGGCCAGGGATTCTTAATCTCAGCACTACTGACAGTTTATGACAAATAATTCTGTTATGGGGGGTTGTCCTATGCATTGTAGTATGTTCAGTAACATTCTTGGCCGCTACCACGAGATGCCAATAGCACACTCCCCCCAACTGAGACAACCAAAAATATCTTCAAACATGACCAAATGTCCTCTGGCAGGCAAAACTCCCACTAGTTGAGAACCACTAATAAAAACTGACTAATAAAAGTTTATAGTATTATAAATGATATAAGTAATATAGGTGTTATTTAAATGGTTATGAGGATAATTTATACCCAGATTACTAAAAAAGTTCACCATATTAAGTATGAGATCTGATAAGGGTTTCCTGACACCAAAAGAGTTAATTTAGACATTCTTCAACTTGGGTGCCATGTAAAGATTGCTCTGTGGGCTAGGTTGAGACAAACAAAAGTTGTCGTCCCTCAGTAGTATCTCCTTTATTGCCCCTACCATGGAACCTAAAATACATCAATTACTTTTTCTCTATGTGTTAGGGTAAGCTACCATAATTCATTAACACTGAGCTTTCATTACTTTTTAAGGTAAGAATTGCTGAAAAAGAATCCCAATAAAAAGTGCTACGTCACAGTGTGGTATTGACAGAAAAACAGAGGAAGAACTACTATGGGAGGCTATTGCTGACATAGATAGTTCTACATGCTTACAGGATGATCATAAAGAAGAAAATAAAAGGAAATAACAGCTTTTGAACACCTATTATGAGTCAGGTGTTCTCATATGTCCTCACATATAATTAAGGGAGGTAGGTATTACTCTCCACTTTTATCTGGTAATATTGTGAGGATTAGAGTGATTAAGTAATTTGCTTGTCATCTAGTAAAGGACAGCAGAATCCATGTCATTAGGATTCAAGTACTATCAGTATTCTGCCTTGACAATGAAATTGTCTGAATAAATGCATCACCAGGGTCTAATCAGGAGAAAAAAAACTGTATGAGCTATTTGATCCAAGAAAATTTATATAAATACAAATACTGTATGATTCTGCCTATGTGAGGTATTAGAATAGTCCAATTTAAAGAGATAGAAATTGCCAGAGGATGGAGAGAGGAAAGACTGAGGAGTTATTTAATGGGTATATAGTTTCAGTTTTGCAAGGTGAAAAATGTTCTGGAGATGGAGGGTGGTGATGGTTACACAACAAAGAGAATGTACTTAATGCCACTGAACTGTACACTTAAATAATTTAGAAGGTAAATTTTATGTTATGTGTACTTTATCATAATTTTTAAAAATTAAAAACAAAGATAAAAACATTTTAAACATATAAAGTTTTTTAAGCGATCACCAAAAGATCTAATTATAATATATGTTGGAAGATATCCTTTCAGCAGATGAAAAATGACACCAGATGGAAATATGCATCTATACAAAGTAATAAAGGATATTAAAAACAGAAACTTTGTGAGTAAATATATTTTTTTATTTCTTAAATTCCTGTAAAATATAATTGACTATTTAATAAAAAATAATAAAACTGTATTGTGGGCTTTGTAACTTATGTTTAAGTAAAATACTTGAAAATCATAGTATAAAGGCCAAGAAAGGGAAAATAGAGGTGCAGTATTATAGGTTTTTGTATTATTTGTTAAGAATAGACTATCACTTAAACTGTGATAAGTTAAAGATCTATACTATAAACCCTAAAGCAACCACTAAAATAACAAAACAAAGAATTATAGTTCAAAAGGCAATAAAAGAGGTAAAGTAAAATCTAAAACATATTTATTAATCCAACAGAAGGCAGAAAAGAAAAAAGGGACAAACTACAGATGATACAGAGAGAAAACAAATTGCAAGATAAAAGATTTAAACATAATTATATCAATGATCACATTAAATATAAATGATATAAACATTTTGTAGTAGTTTATTATGGCTGGTGTAACAAATTACCATCAACTTAGTGGCTTAAAACAACACAAATTTATTTCTTTACAGTCTGTAGGTCAGAAATCTGGCATGGGTCTCTTGAACTAAAATCAAGATGTCAGCAGGGCTACATTCTTTCTGGAGGTTCTAGGGGGAAATCTGCTTTCTTACTTTTCCAGCTTCTAGAGGATGCCTGTATTCCTTAGTTCGTGGCCCCTTCCTCAATACCCAAAGCATATTACTCAAACCTCTGTTCTGTCATTACATATTCTTCTCATTTGGAATCTTGCCTTCCTATTTGTGGGCTTTTGTGATTACATTGAACCTACCCTGATAGTCCAGGATAATTTTCCCATATCAAAATCTTGAACTTATTACATCTACAATGTCCCTTTTGCCATGTAAAGTAATATTTGTATAAGTTCACAGAATGTGGACTCTTTGGAGGTCCATTATTATCTACTATATACTTCAATTAAAAGGGAAATGTTTCAGACTGGATTTAAAAAGCAACAACTAAGTACATGTTGTTTATAATACAATAAACATTCTTTATATATAAATGCACAAATAAGTTAAAATTAAAGAATAGGAAAAGATATACCATGTGTAGTAGGCTGAATGGTGGCCCCAAAGATATGTCCATGTTTTAATCCCCAGAACCTGTGAATATTACCTTATATGGCAATAGATGTACTTAAGGATTTTGAGAGAAGAAGCATATCTAGGATGATCTTAAATGCAATCCCATGTATTCTTATAAGAGAGACACAGAGGGAGATTTGACACAGACACACAGAGAAGGCGATAGGAATACAGAGTAGAAAAAAGAGATAGAGGCACAATCTAAAGAATGCTAACAGACACCAGAAGCTTAAGAGGCAAAGAATGGAGTTTCTCCTAGAGCCTCTGGAAGAAATATGGCCCTGAGTACACTTTGATTCTGGACTTCTCACCTCCAGAACTGTGGAACAATAAATATCTGTTGTTTTTAGGCACCAAGAATTTGGTAATTTTTCTATGGCAGCCACAGGAAACTAATAAACTTAGTTAACTAATGCTAACACCAGATACAGGAAAGATGAATGGCTATGTTAAAAACAGCCAAGTAGCTTTCAGAGCAAAGAACATTACCTGGGATGATAATAATAAAGGGATAAAAACAAGATTAAAATAAAATTAAAAAAAGAGGATATAACAATCCTAAATATTTATGCAACTAATAATGAAGCTTCAAAATACATGAAGCAAAAAATGTACTGTCATACAAAGTATGTACTTTGACATCAGTGGAAATAAATTAGGTTCTAATACCAGAAAGATATCTGGAAAAATCCCCAAATATTTGGAAACTAAATAACATGTTTATAAATAATACATGTCAAAGAAAAAAATCAAAAGAGAAACTGTGAAGTATTTTTAACTAAATGAAAATGAAAACAAAACATATCAAATGTATAAGATGCCATAGAGTGATAGAAGAAAATTTATAGCATTAAATGCATATGTAAGAAAAGAAAAAAACATTTCAAGTCAATGATATCAGCTTCTACCTTAAAAAACTAGAAAAGGTAGATTAAAATTAAGCCAAAGCAAGAAGCAGAAATCAATAAAACAGAAAACAAAATCAACAGAGAAATTCAATGATCCTAAAAGCTGGTTCTTTCAGATAATAAGCAAAGTTGATAAAACTCTGGCTATATTGATCAGAAAAAGAAAAGACAAGTATGACTAATGTCAGAAATGAGACAGAAGACACCACTATAGAGTCTACAAATAGTAAAAGAATAATAAGGGAACATTATGAACAAATTTATGTTAATAAATTTGAGGACAAAGGAAATGGACTAATTGCTTCAAAGACACAAACTACTAACGCTCATTCAAAAACATATATAGCTCTAGCTGGTGTGGCTCAGTTGGTTGTGGGGTTGTCCCATAACAGAAAGTTTTTTTTAAAGATTTTATTTATTTATTTTTAGAGAGGGAAGGGAGGGAGAAAGAGAGAGAGAGAGAAACATCAATGTGCGGTTGCTGGGGGCCATGGACTGCAACCCAGGCATGTGCCCTGACTGGGAATCGAACCTACGATGCTTTGGTTTGCAGCCTGTGCTCATTCCACTGAGCTACGCCAGCCAGGGCCCATAACAGAAAGTTTGTGGGTTCAATTCCTTGTCAGGGCACATGCCTAGGTTGTGGTTTTGATCTTCAATTCCCCATCCCCGATATCTGGGCCAGGTCCAGGCATATGATCTCTGGTCTGCATGTACTGGAGGCAACCAATCAATGCTTCTCTCTCTCAGATATATGTTTCTCTCTCTCCCTTCCTCTTTCTTTAAAAAATCAATGCAAAAATTTCCTCAGGTGAGAAATAAATAATTAAATACACATATATAACATGAATAGGCCTAAACCTATTATAGAAATTGAATTTTCAGTTAGAAAGCTTCTCACAAAGTAAAATCCAGGCCCATATGTTTTCATTGGTGATGTCTACCACAATATAAGTTAGAAATAGTATCAATTTTACTCAAAGTATTCCAGAGGACAGCATTACCTGGATGCTGAAACAGGGCAAATAAAACTATAGACTAGAATCTCTCATGAACACAGATACAAAAACAAACAAACAAAAAATTCAACAGATTCAATCCAGCCAGATATAAAAGGAATTACATCATGTGTAAGTGTGGTTATGTCAGAAATGCAAAGTTGGTTTATCTTCTGCCCTGCTCACCTTCTGTACCTGGCCCGCTGTCTTTGCTCTGCTCATTTCTAACTGCCTGGAGCCTGGAAGTGGACAGCAGACATGGGTTTGAATCTTAGTGCCACAGTCTACTACCTATAGAAGCTTGGATTACTGCAGACCCTTTCCATGTAGTGTAAATACTTCAGCTCTTAAAGATAAGAGATGGTTAACAATCATAGAAAGTGGTAAAAAACAATGAACAGTTCCGGCCAAGATGGAGGCATAGACAGTCGCATTATGCCTCCTCGCGCAACCAAAACTAAGGACAACAAAAATTGAGTAACAAGAAAACAACCAGAACAGAGGGAAATGAACTGAACGGAAGTCAGACTCCAGTACATCCAGACCGGTAAGGAGCGGCGGAGTTGGAGGCCTGCGGAGAGGGGTCGAGGGGTCCCGGCGGGCAGGAAGGCTGGCTGGCAGGCACGGGAGTGCAGGGTGCAGACGGCAGTGGACGGACTGGTGGTAGACCCTGGGCGCGGGAGGCGACTAGCAGACCCAGTGAGGGGCTCAGGGCAGCTAGCTGTCCGCAGCTAGCCACACGTTTGCGCAAAAACTAAGCAAAAACAGGCAGCGCCGCCGCGTTTCAAAGCTTAAGAGCCCCGTCTGGGAGCTGAGGCCGGGAGATTCTCTCAGCCTCACAGGAGACTTCTCCGGGAAGCCCACGGAGTTGGAGAAAGTGCACAAACCACCTCCCAGGAGCCAGCACAGCAAGGGCCCAGTTTGCTTGTGGGAGGCAGTGGAGGGGACAGAAGTCCTAGAGAGAGTGGAGCAGGTGCCATTGTTCCCTCTCAGACCCCGCCCCCACATACAACGTCACAACCCAGCGACTGGGGTGCCCCGCACTCGTGAACACCTAAGGCTCCGCCGCCCTTACGAAACAGCCGCAACCAAACCAAAGGAAAATTAAAAAGATGGCTCAAACAGATTTGAAAGCCCCAGAACCAATTTTTTTAGGTGACCAAGAGATAGCTGAACTATCAGATGCACAGTTCAAAGCAGTGGTGATCAGGAAGCTCACAGAATTGGTTCACTTTGGACATAAATTAGATGAACAAATGCAGGCTACGATAAGAGAAATGAAGGAAAACGCACAGGGAACCAATAGTGAGGGGAAGAAAACTGGGACTCAAATCAGTGGAGTGGACCAGAAGGAAGAAAGGAACAACCAAACAGAAAAGAATGAAGAAACAAGAATTCAAAAAACTGAGGAGAGGCTTAGGGACCTCCA
>PVIA01015635.1:0-21940 GCA_004024845.1 Tonatia bakeri | reverse complement strand
AGATAGCCAACTTATCAGATGCACAGTTCAAAGCACTGGTGATCAGGATGCTCACAGAGTTGGTTGATTTTGGTCACAAATTAGATGAAAAAATGCAGGCTACAATAAGTGAAATGAAGAAAAATGCACAGGGAACCAATAGTGATGGAATGAAAGCTGGGTCTCAGATCAATGGAGTGGACCAGAAGGAAGAAAAAAAATATACAATCAGAAAAGAATGAAGAAACAAGAATTCAAAAAAAATGAGGAGAGGCTTAGGAACCTCCGGGACATCTTTAAAAGTTCCAACATCCGAATTATAGGGGTACCAGAAGGGGAAGAGGAAGAGCAACAAATTGAGAACTTATTTAAACAGATATTAAAGGAAAACTTCCCCAATCTGGCAAGGGAGATAGACTTCCAGGAAGTCCAGGAAGCTCAAAGAGTCCCAAAGAGGTTGGACCCAAGGAGGAACACGCCAAGGCACATCATAATTACATTAGCCAAGGTAAAAATGAAGGAGAGAATCCTAGAAGCAGCAAGAGATAAGGAGACAGTAACCTACAAAGGAGTTCCCATCAGACTGTCAGCTGATTTCTCAAAAGAGTTTATAGGCCATAAGGGGCTGGCAAGAAGTATTCCAAGTCATGAAAGGCAAGGACCTACATCCAAGATTGCTCTATCCAGCAAAGCTTTCATTTATAATGGAAAGGCAAAAAAAGTGCTTTTCAGATAAGGTCAAGTTAAAGGAGTTCATCCTCACCGAGCCCTTATTGTATGAAATGTTAAAGGGACTTATCTAAGAAAAAGAAGATAAAAAACATGTATAGTAAAATGACAGCAAACTCACAATTATTAACAACCACACCTAAAACAAAAACAAAAACAAATTAAGCAAACAACTAGAACAGGAACAGAACCACAGAAAGGGAGATCACCTGGAGGGTTAGCAACAGAGGAGTGGGAGGAGGAAAGAGGGGGAAAAGGTACAGAGAATAAGTAGCATAGATGGTAGGTAGAAAATAGACAGGGAGAGGGCAAGAATAGTATGGGAAATGTAGAAGCTAAAGAACTTATGACACACGGACATGAACTAAATGGGGAGAATGTGGGTGGGAGAGGGTGTGCAGGGTGGAGGGGAATGAAGAGGGAGTAATGGGACAACTGTAATAGCATAATCAATAAAATTTATTTTAAAAAATTTTTAAAAAGTAATTTTAAAGGCAAACAAAGCTTTATACACAAAAGATGCTTGATATAGTCTTTTTAAAAATGGAGACAGGAAGAGAAGGGGAAAAAAAGAAATAAAAAAGAACATAGAAAGAAGCCAAATACCTAAAAATGAAAAACTAGAAAATACACACTCACATGGAAGACTGAGCAGCCACTAAGGGTGCCCAAGAGGGCTTTGTATTACCTAGCCTTAAGTTTAAAAACTCATACATACAGTTTTATATGTATATAGTATGTTTTTGAATAGTTGATTTTTATTGTTTTTATTGTATTTTTTTCTTTACCATTTATCCCCCTAATTTTAATTATGTTAACTTTGCCTTTAAAAAACTGCATGGTCTGCCCAAAAGAAAAACAATAAACTCCTCAAAGTTATTTTTCTTCAGAGGTGAGGGAGAGGAACACTCTGGGCCCCCGGCTTCGGCCTCTGAGAGGCCGTGCACCAGCACTTGTGGAGCACAGCTCTTGCTCAAATTGCGAGGCTTTCAACTCTGGCTCTGGTTTTGAATCTTGGACTTCTGGCTATGTGACCTTGAACAAGTGACCTATGCCTCCCTATACCTCAGTTTTCTTCATCTTTAAAGTAGGAAGGAATTCTAAATACATGTTATATACTTAAAATAGTGCCTGGTACATGTAAGCACTCAAGAAATGCTACTGGCATTCTAATTATCTGCTATTCCTGTAACAGTCCAGTGTAAATACAAAACAGATCTTAGAGATTATACCTCTCGCAGACTATCTCAAGAGATCAAATAAAGCTGTAATCAGTCCAAACTTCAGTAGATCTCAAAAAGCCAGAAATGTTTATCATGTATGAATTTTATACTCAGGTTTAAGTCTTCTTTAGAGCCCTTGCCTTGAGCCTGGCATTTCTTAGTGTGGTCTTTTTAATATTCTCCCCCAACCCTGCCTTTTTTTAACATGGGGACATGGGGACATGGGGAAAGACATAAATTACATCTAATTTGATTATATTAAATTGGAGTCAGTTTGGGGGAATCTAGGATATGTGGGTTTTTCATTCATGGTAATAACACCATGCTGCAGAGTGTACCGACACTCACTTGCTCACACTCACCCTAAGCAACAGCAGCTCAAAAAATGCCGAGGGCATATGGGAAGAAACTGAATTATCTGGTTTTAGGGTGAGCGCTAGAGTACCAGCTCTCGCCCAGAAAAAAGTGTTGGCAGGTACCACTGTTCTTTCATTGAGCCCTCCCCCGACACAGCCTGCAGGCACAGCTGGATGCCATATGTGAGTCTTTGTCACCAATGGCCCACGCTGGTGATTCTGAGACCTCACTCCACCCAACCTGTGCACCAGTCCAAACCTCTCTCAGTGGCTGTTCCTCACAAGCTGCAGCTTCAGCCCATGCTAAGGACTTTCCTAAAATCTCTCAGAGGTCCACAAAACCCAAAACATCAGTGACTGGCCTCGGCATGCCCTGTATAGCTTGCTAAGTAGCCTCTGGCACTAGTGGCAGTTGACCTTGGGTTGGTTTGCAACATAGCCTCTCCCATGTTCCTCCAAGCCAAACACAGGCAGCTAACAACCACTGATCACTATGTTGCTCTTACCAAGGTGGCCATGGGCTAGACACAGGCAGTGGCTGACCTGGACCTCATTAGAGACTCTCCCAAGACCCCCCAGTACCAACGCACCCAGTGGCCAGCTTCAGAACAGCCTAGAGCACCACCCAATTAGCTCGACAAACAACAGACCCAAAGGTTAGACTCTGCAGCCACCAGAGCCACACTACAGTGAAACCCCACTCCATGGGGTCAGCCCCCAAACTACAGTTCATCTGATATAGTCATGGCCACTCCTCAGAGCCACTCAGCCTGAGGGTCAATCCACCCACTGATGTGCCAACAGCAATCAAGACACAACTACAACAAGAGGGCACACACAACCCACGTGAGGGACACCCCTGCAGCACCTGACTCAGGTGACCAGGGAATTTGCACCAGTGGGTTCTACAGGATACTTACTACATAAAGATACCCTGCCAAGGTGGGAGACATAACAGATCTACCCAATATATACAAACACATACAGGAAGGGAGCCAAAATGAAGAAATGATGAAACATGTTCCAAATGAAAGAACAAAACAAAACACCAGTGAAAGAACTAAACAAAATAGAAGCAAGCAAGCTATAAGATACCAAGTTCAGAACACTAGTTATAAGAATATTCAATGAACTTAAGAGAAGGGATAAGAACTTAAAGAGACAGAAACCATAAAAAAGAACCAGTCAGAAATGAAGAATATAATAACTGAAATGAAGAATACAGCCCTGGCTGATGTGGCTCAGTAGATTGAGTGCTGGCCTGAGAACCAAAGGGCCACCAGTTCCATTCCCAGTCAGGGCATAGCCCTGGGATTCAGGCTGGATCCCCAGCGGGGAACACAAGAGAGGCAACCACAGATTGATGTTTCTCTCCTTCTCTTTCTCCCTGTCTTTCTCTAAAAGTAAATAAATAAAATCTTAAAAAAAGAGAGAATACATTATAGGGAGGGAATCAACAAAAATACAGAATCAGCATATAATCATATCAGTGACTTGGAAGACAAGGCAGCAGAAAACACAAAATAGAGCAGCAAAAAGAAAAAAAGTTAAATGAGGGTGGTTTAAGGGACCTTTGGGACAATACCAACTGTAATAACATTCACATCGTAGTGATATCTTTCTGGAAAAGAGAGAGAACAGGGGATCAAAAACCTATTTGAAGAAAAAATTACTAAAAAAATTCCCTAACCAAGCAAAGGAAATACACATACAAGTCCAGAACACACTGAAAGTCACAAACAAGATGAATCCAAAGAGGCCCACACCAAGACACATTTTAATGAAAATGCCAAAGGTTAAAGACAAACACAGAATCTTAAAAGCAGCAAGAGAAAGCAGTTAGTTACCTACAAGGGAGCCCCCATAAGACTGTCAGCTGGTTTCTCAACAGAAGCACTGCAGGCCAGAAGGGATTGGTGACAAATATTCAAAGTGATGAAAAGCAGGGAACTACAACCAGGATTACTCTACCCAGCAAAGCTATCATTTAGAATGGAAGGAGAGATAAAGAGTTTCCCAGGCAGGAAAAAGCTAACAGAGTATATCACCACTAAAGCAGTGTTACAAGAAATATTAAAGGGACTTCTTCATAAAGAAGAAGGAAAGAATAAAGATAAAAAATATGAATAAAATGGCAATAACTACACACCTATCAACAATTACTTAAATGCAAATGGATTAATGCTCTAGTCAGAACACAGGATGGCTGAATGGAGAGGAAAACAAGACCCTTACTTACATACGCTGACTACAAGAGATCCACTGTAGATAGAAAGACACACACAGACTGAGAGTAGAGACATATAACAAGATATTTCACACAAATGGAAATGCAAATACTTATATCAGACAAAATGGATTTTTTTAAAAGGCTATAACAAGATACAAAGAAGAACGTTGAATAAACAATAGCCAAAATATGGAAGCAACCTAAGTGTCCCCCCATAGACAATTAGATGAAGATATACAATGGAATATTACTCAGCCATAAAAAGAATGAAGTCTTACCATCTGCAATAACACTGATGGACAAAGAGGGTAGTATGCTAAGTGAAATAAGTCAGACAGGTAAAGACAAATACCACATGATTTCACTTATATGTAGAAACTAAAAAGCAAAATAAACAAACAAGCAAAACAGAAACAAACTCACAGGTACAGAGAACGAACCGATGCTTGCCTGATGAGAGAGAGGGTAGGGGCTGGGTGAAGAAGATGGAGGGACCAAGAAGTGCAGATTGGCAGTTACCAAACAGCTACAGGATGGGAACTATAGCACAGGGAATGTAGTCAGTGATATTGTCATAACTACGTAAGGAGTCAGGAGGGCAGGAGACTTACTCGGGATCACTTTATACATTATATAAATGTCTAACATACGGAATTTCAGCTGTAATTGAAAATTTTTAAAAGTTAAAGAAATTAATGGGAAAAAGGTATAGCACTGGTTACTGTACAGAGACTTGAAAACTTCGGAAGCTTTCAGAAAGCCATGGTAACAGAATAATGGAGTTTTTTTAATATAAGAAAAAGAATAACATGGGTTCCCTTCTTTCACCCTTTTGAATTTACGGATTATCTTTCTTTTTAAAAACCTTTGTGTCATCAGAACACCCTTATGGAAAATATTTTATAGATGCAGCTCCAATGTCAATTAGGTGCAAATAACTGCAAAGTAAGAGAAAGGGAACCCATGTGCCTTTTATACAAAAGCAGCTCCCCTTACTGACTCTGAGCACCACTCCTGAGGTTTGCTAATGTCCGTGATGGCATATGTGTCAGCAACAGATACAAACACTGGAGAAGAATAAAAGGATGGTAAAGAGAGGGTGCCACAGACCCACTTCTGTCATGCCACTCCTTTGCTTACAAACCAACAATGGCTTATTATTACCTGCTGAATGGATTCTAATTTCAAAGATTCCGCAATCTAATCCCCAGCTAAACCACTCTGGGTTGGATGTTCAAATGAAAATCTAGCAATTCCCCCACCCATACACACACCCCACTCACCCACTACTCAACTGTTTTCTGCAGAAATGACAACCAGGGTTCAGCCATCACTTTACAGAGAACCTGACACATTATTAGGTCCTCCTTTCTACTTTCTGGTATCCAAATCTTAGTAGGCTTTCCAACCCAGCTCTCTGCCATATCTCTCCTCCCAGATGCATCTATCCACTTCTCTGAACTCCTTCAGATTCAATCACCCAATTGTGTCTTCATATTTTATTTACAGTTGCATATGAGAGCAGCGTATTGCCTAAACAAACTGCAGGATAGTTCAGTATTCCTGCACAGCCTTTCTCTCAACTATTAAGGCAATTTAGTTGTTGATTGAAAGAAATGTCTATTGAATAAGGGGATACAGTGACAGTGTAAGGAAGAGAAAAGCAAAGAGACAGAAAAAGAAAAAAAAGCTCAGAAAGAGACAGCAAAAAAGGCATAGATAAAAAAATACCTTAAGAGAAATAATTGTATAAAGGTATGAAAAAGAATTATAAGTCCTAACAACTGCCTCAACTACAGACTGCATCACACATTGCCTTTGCTGGCACTGGATTACTCTTTCCCCACCCAGAATATCAACACCGAGCATTACAGCGATTCACCAGAGTAAGAAGACATCCTGAAGGTTTCCCCTGCCTCAGGCTGTTTAACTAGCCTATTGTTAGTTTCTAACACATGCCACACACATTATCTTGTCTGAAACCTAATGCAAGCACCCAGATGTCCTTTGAAAGACTAAAGGCTCCATATGTATCGACATATGGACATATGTGTAAATATATATTATGAAGCAATCATCAAAATCAGGAGGGAAGAGAAATCCTATGAGCCAACAACACTTTATGATCTGCCACAAATTTCCCTATTCTAAAAACATTGCCAGATGGAATAATAACTCTGTTCTTATTAAAAATAAAGAAATCACTTGTTAACAAAAGTACCAATGTTATACAAAGAAAACACAGTGCTTCTAGCTCCAAGAGATTCTTACTAAGGAAGAGTTTTGGTTGAAACACCTGCCTGAGAGAAGACTAGCCTGTGTATTAGGTTCCTAAAATCAAGATCATCTCATTATCTGAAGCCATTTTTGTTGGGTGCTGGGCAACTTCAGCACCATTTCACTTAACTCTGTATTACAGTTCACTCTTTCCCCAGAGCTGAGGCTTCCTGGATAGTCAGGAAGGTTTACTTGACAAAAAAGTTGTTACATTAGACCACATTGACTTCTGTCTTAAAAAAGTAAAGGGTGGAAGAAGAGGCCTGTCAGGTTTTCTATTGTTCCTATTTTCAAAAGGGAAGATTTATGGGAGGAAGCCAAGGCAGATCACTTGGACAGAGTGAATTTCACAGGATTTCTGTTTGCACGTTTCCAGTTATTTACAGTAAGAAGCCAACTAAAGCCTAGAGTGAATTGGTTTTAATTTCCCAACATGATTACAAACAGCATCCAGCTTCTCTACCTTTCTCCATAGATTAAATGAAGCCTTGCCTTCCTCTGTGAGGGCTTTCCCCACTCACAACCCTCCCAAGTAGAGTCCGCCCCTCTCCCATCTTTCCCCTCCCTCTACCACTTCCTCAAGCCAACAGCTTTAACTCTAGCCAATATGCTAATGATCCCTAAATCCTCATCTTAAGAATCTACCTTCTATTCTAATATAACAAAGCTCCTCTGAGAATGTGCATTTTCCCCAAACTTGTTTTTTTACTGACTCCATCCCTGTTTCTCTGTGGTTCCTGTTGTAAGTGACCTCAAGTTCACTGGTGACTGATTCTGACATTAAGTAACTAAATTAAATATTCATACAAGACCTCTCTCTCTCAAGATATAATACACGCAAACTTTCAGTTCTAAACACAATCACCTGGGTATCACACAGTCATGTCAAATCAACATATCAAAAATGGAACTCCACCCTATTTTACAAATTCTGTTTCCTGTCAGTCAGTTGTGCAAATTAGAAACCTCAGTGTTACCATTACATGCCTCTCTCCTGCTGCCCATCAGTAATCAGACATTAGCTCCTGGTGATTACAAAACCAACATGCAGCCAACTCTGTACTCCCATTACCTTCATTCTGGCCCTCACTGCCTCTTGCCTGAGCCACCTCAACAGCCTCCTCATGGGTCCCCCTGTATGTGGTCTATTTCCACATGCCCACCAGTTGTTTTTCTAAAACTGATCTACCACATCCCAGTACAAATCTCATTTAAGGCCTTGACAATCTCTATTCTAATGCTATTACAGCACCCACTCTTCACCCACACACTACACCCCATCCTATAAGTAAGTACTCATCCTTCTCCACCATTGGTCAAACTTGAGTCCTGACTCACAGTATTTCCTGTGCCAAAACATCTCCCTCACTTACATTCTTTAGTGTCCAGGGAAACTGTTGTCGCCTGTCCCTGTGTTTCCATGGCATGGGCCTCTTACTCTATCATGTGCACAGTAATCTACTTCAGTTGTTCACTTACATTGACCTTTCCCAATGAATATTGAGCTTCTCAAAGATAAAAGTTACTTATGTCTTATACCTAGCAACATGCCTGGCACACAGCTGACACTCGGTGTTTGTAAACTGAATTAATTAATAGCAGATTGCCAGCAACCTCACTCATAATTTAATACAAAAGAAAACAAAATTGAATTTTTTCTTCCCTGAAAAGATAATACAGAGATGGTAAATCATCCTGAAAAAATCAGATATACTTGAACTAATTATCATGAGGCAGAAAAAATATTAATTTAAAATCTATATTGCAAATTCTTCAGCAGTAAAACAACAGTAAGAGTAAGCATCTTTTTAACATTCATTTATTCCACACATATTTTTCGAGCATTTTTGTGTCAAGCACTTTGCTAGATACTGGAAACCTTGTGCCAGATGCTGGGAGTTCATTCATTCCAAAATGTTTCCTATAAATTATCTTAACTTCAGTGTCACAACCACCCCATAAGCTGGGTAGGGCAGTTTTTATAGTCCCCATTTTTCAGATGAGGAACTGAGATCAAACAGTTCACATGATCTGTTTAGAGTCAAAGCTGGTAAGATGGAGATTCAGAATTAAAATAGTTATCTCCTGAATTCAGGTACGATGCTTCCTCTACTATTAAAAATTCATTAAATTTCTTGTTCTCTCCCCTTACTACTTCTGCAAAAAGAATTAAAATTTAACTTTAATCTGGGTCTTAAAAATGCAAAAAAATAAAGGAGCAACATCTGCAAAAGTCCAAGGGGTGGACTAACCTGTTATCCTTGCTCACTGTCACTCTGTCTCCCTCGGGTATCAGCTCCTTCTGTTCGATCACTCCGTAGCTTTCTCGACAAATCTATATTTAGGGGGAAAAGAAATGTTTCAATTTTGTGTACCACTTGTCTTTCTAGAACCCAAATGAATGAGAGAATCTTTCAGAACAAATGTAGCTTAGTGGCACTTATTACCACCACAGAAAATTCTAGGGGGAAGGGGAGAGAGAAAGAACCTGAGTCAGAAAACATTGGTGCCTTAAAAGATCTCTTTTGTTTTAAGATTTGGAGTTACCAATAAACACAGGCAAAGAGAAATGATATGAACTCTGGAAAAGAAATATATGTATCAGGAATAAAAGGATTAATGCTTCAGTAAATTTCTTAAGTATATAGATTAATTATTCATTCATTTATTCAACACACTTACTGAACTTAAGACACTTTGACTATAATAATTTGGTTCAGAGAATTCCCTGAATTTGTTATTTGATTTGGAGAAAAACTAATGTTAGTTATAACTTGTAAGCACAAAGAGAGAGACAGCCACAATCACAGGTAATACTGGAAATCCTTACCGTAAAGTTGAGACAGAAAGTCTCCTCAATATCTTCCCCAGGATAATCTAAAAGTTCTTGAAGACTCCTAATCATAGAATGATGGAGAAAAGAAAAAAGGCAAATTAGATGTGGCAATAGTGCTTTTTTATCTCAGTCACATGCCCAGGCTGTATGCAAGGAAGAACTATAAAAGAAGATCCTAGAATGAACATAAATTCAGACTGACAGAAAATCATATTACTATATCTTGACAAAGAAATATGGCAGTAGACCTGTAAGATATTAATTATTCTCTTTTCTTACCAACAAATATTACTGGATTTATGAAGAAACTCGAAAGAAGTTATATCTGACACACTTATGTTCTTTTAACCCTGGTATTGCTTGGAACTAGATATTGGGGTAGATGATACTACAGTGGTTCTACAGACTGGCTTGAGCCACATGCATTAGGAGAATAAGCTGCCTATCATTAAAAAAAAAAAAGCCTCAAATATTGGGAACTGCCCTGCCCAGTTTCAGAAGCTGTAACCCCCACAGCTAAGGCTGAGTGAGAGACCTTGGGACCATAAGCCACTAAGGAGACAAAGCTTATCTCCCTGACAAGGACACTGCCTCTGCCCCCTTTACTTCACCCTGCCTGGCCCTGAGCAGTGAGCGGTTAGCCAATGACAGGTAAGATTCCTCAAGGGAGGGACAACCTAAGACAGGCATGGTCACGAAGGGGCCCTCAGGGAAGGACTTGGGGGGCTATAGAAAAATGGGGAGATGGACCCTTGCCCCTCAGCTTTGACATAACCTGAGTCCTAGTTCTGTCTGCAAGAAGTCTCCTAATCTCTGGGTTGCCTTACTTTCCCTGCCTGACTTAAGCCTGAAACAATGATGGAGGGCAGTGCAGCCCTGTACTGGAAAGGGCAGTCTCCCCAGGGTGACCAGGCCTAAGAAAGAATGCATAAAATCCTGTGAAACCTGCTTTGCGAAGAATGCTCTCAGTTTTCTGACAAGGGTCCAAGCATGAAATGAGTTTGTTCCCCAAAGTCTTGTAGCTCTTTAGCTAACTGACCCTGACTCAAAATAGGCCCTCAGAGTTCTTTGTATGCTATCTATTGTTTGATCCTTACTGCCTGACAATGACTGATGAGCTTTACCTGTATTCCTGTGCAAAGTGAACCCAATAAAAGCCCATTGAGAAAAAGGCTCCTGGCCCTTCTCCTTTGAGAGAGCCACCTCTCCTTCCCAGGCAGATCAAGTCTTGGTAGATTTATTCTCATCCATGGCTGTGGGCAGGGTGTGGGGGGGGCCCGTAGGTGGAGCCCCCCCAACTCAAAGTCGTCTCATCCACTAGGAATCTTAATGGCTTACTTGTTAATACAAAGGGCTCTATAAAGACACTCTGTCGGCTGTCAGACTAAAGCACATGCACACATGAACTCCTTAAAAGTGTTTATCCAACAATGGTCATAGCCTAGTTTTCAAAAGAATACATTCTCGTAGCTAGACCTCATTCACACTTTCTTGTTTAGTGAGCTGCAAGTCTGGAACTTCCATAAGGAATTGCCCAGGAGGAAAATTCTTAGTGTGGAATTTAAATGTGGCACCAGTTACCCAGCCAAAATCATTACTTGACATACAGCATTCTCAGCAAGGCTAGGAAAGCACACGGTGCAAAGTTGTCACTCTCCAGTTTCTCAAAATGGAGCCCTGCCTGGGTCTCCTCTGTCATTTTTCTATATTCCTTCTAAATTTTCTCTTCTGCTCTCTGTGACCCCACCCCTGCCATCCTTATGGTTTCTCAGCATTGGTATCCTCTACAGGTGGTGTGAGTCTCGTTTCCAGAGGGTACCTTAAAGACTACCCTTCTCTATCTCCATCTTAAAATTGGTGCTCTTCCTCGTAACATAAAACATAACACAACATAACATAAAAAGGGATGTTCCCTGCTGATAATGACAAGAGCATTACACTGTTTACAGAAAGTTAAAAATATGGTGCCTTTAAAAAATATTCATGTATTTATTTAAATTAGCCTTAATAAACTCATATATTAAAGTAACTAAGATGCTTTTATTTTAAAAATATATTTTTTGCTTTATTTTATTGTATTTTTTCATTACCATTTAGTCCCTCTATACCCCCTCCCCCCATCAATCACCACACTGTTGTCCACGTCCACAAGTCCTTTTTCCTTTTTGCTCAATCCCTCCACCCCCTCACCTCCTCCCAGCCCTTAGCTGTCAGCCTGCTCTCTATCTACAAGTCTGTTTCTACTTCCATTATCGGTTCAGTCTGTTCATTAGATTCCACTTATGAGTAAAACCATATGGTACTTGTCTTCCTCTGACTGGCTTATTTCACTTAGCATAATGTTCCCTGGGTCCATCCACGCTGTCACAAAGAATAAGATTTTCTTCCTTTTTATAGCGGAGTAGTATCCCACTGTGTAAACATTCCATAATAGTTTTATCTACTCATCTACTGATGGATACTTGGGCTGCTACCAGGATATGGTGTCTTTTTATATACTTAATCTTACGCTACCTAAAATCAATATAGAAAAACTCAGAATAAAGGAGTTTTAAGCACCAGAAAGAAAATAACATAAAAACATGTCCCTACTACTTTGGAAAACTGCCTGGCAGTTCCTCAAAGGGCTAATGACTCAGCGATTCAATGACTAGGTATAGAGTACACCCAAGAAATAAACACTTTTGTCTACACAAAAACTTGAACAAGAATGTCCATAACTGCCCTGGTTGAGTGGCTCCGTTCACTGGAGAATCGTCCCATGAACCAAAAGGTTGTGATTTGATCTCTGGTCAGGGGACGTACCTAGGTTGCTGGTTTGAGCCCCCATACAGACACATACAGGAGGCAATCAATGTTTCTCTCTCCCATTGATGTCTTTCTCCCTCTCTCTCTGTCTCTCTCTATCTGTTTCTCTCTCTCTCTCTGTCTCTCTCTGAAATCAGTGAAAAGCATACCTTTGGATGAGGATTTTTAATAAAGAACAAAAACAAAAGAATGTTCATAGCAGCATAATCCATAATATCAAAAAAGGAGAAACAAGCCAAATGTCCATCAACTGATGAACAGGTAAACAAAATTAGTATATCCATATTATTGGAATACTGTTTGGCAATGAAAAGAAATAGAACACTGATAAGAGTTACAAGTTGAATGGATTTTGAAAACATGCTGTGTGAAAGAAGCCAGACACAAAGGACAATATACTGAATGATTCCATTTATATACAAAATATCCAGAATAGGCAAACCTATAGAAACAGAAAGTAGATTAGCAGGTGCCTGGTGCTTGTGGGATGAGGATACTGGGGATAACAACTAAGGAGAACAGGCTTCCTTTCCAGGCGATGAAAACATTCTAAAGTGGTGGTGGCTACACAACTCTGAATATACTAAACATCACTGGATGGTATACTTTTATGTGGGTGAATTAGATGGTATGTGAATTATATCTCAAACGTTTTTTTAAAGGCTCTGGGAGATCATAGAAAAAATATATTCAATATATATTGGTCTCTGCCCCTGGTTGCCAGCACAGGGCTCCTAAAGCCCTTGTGAATTCCTAAGTGATGAGAGCACTAGGAGCATCTCTTGTTCTACTGAGGTGACTGGGTTGGCTCCTGGGTGGAGAAAGCCTCCATAAAACCCCAAAGGTAGGGGGTTCAAAAAGCTTCTGGGCTGGTGAACACAGCCACACCAGGGGGGTAACACACCCCAACTCCACAGGGACAGAGGCAGCTGTGTCAGGACCCTCCCAGACCTCTTCCTATGTATCTCTTCATCTGGATGTTCACGAAAAGGAATGGTATACTTCAGCATACCCTTTAATAAACTGGTAAATGTGTTTCCATGAGTTCTGTGAGCTGCTCTAGCAAATTAAGCAAACCTGAGGGGGTCATGGGAACCTCTGATTTGTAGCAAACTCAGACAAGTGTTTTAGATAACCTGGGGACCTCTCGCTTGCAACCAGCATCTGAAATGGGGGGAGCAGTCTTTTGGGACGGATCCCTTAATGTCTTTAGGACAGATCCTGTGGGATCTGACACTATCCAGGTAGACAGTGTCAGAATTTAGTTAAGTTGTACAGCACCCAGCTGGTGCTGTGGAGAATTGCTCAGTGGTGTGAAGGAAAAAGAACCTGCACACAGGGTGACCAGAAGTGTTGACAGCAGTATGAGAATAAAGGAGGTACACAGGAAAGAGAAACACAGAGAGGGGAGGAAATGGGTTTTTATCTCTCTAATACAGGCTCCCTTTTTCGATATTTTTCTCCCCGTGAATTTCTGGACCACGACAAACCTCAAAGTGCTTATTTTTTTGTTGGGAATAAGGAAGAAAAGGAATTATTTTGTATTCCTGGGCAGCTATGACTTCCCTTTTCTTTTCCTTCCTTTCCTTCTGCCCGCAGAGTGACAGCTGCAAGCAAGGAGCTGTATGGCTACACCTTAGGACAAAGCGCACACGACAGAGTTCAGCCATATGGTTCAATCAACTCACACTTGCACCTGTGGTATCTTCACCCTTTACCCCACACTGCCAGAGGCAGCCAGAGCAGTTCCCCACACCAACTGATCTTTTAGCTTTGTACCTTCCTTCAGTGGGTGACAGCTCCTTTAAGTCTTCCAAGCCAGGCTTTACATTCAGTAACTTCTTATAGAGTGCCAATGGGAAGTGGAGATCGACCACGGTAGAATTGTAGATAGCTAGTCCACAGGTTATGCCAATCAGGTGAAACCAGTTGTGCTCTACAAAACACTTTTCAGTACATATGCAAATGTGTTAAAAAGAAATGCAGTGTTTCCAGCCCTCAAAACCATCTGCCATGTGCCATAAAACATGTTCAGTATAAAACAATAAAGACCTTATTAATATTTAGTTACCTTCTGGAGCAGAGAAATGCCCTTGACAAAAATTTGATTATGCCCAAAAGACACAATATAGACAAAGTTAAGCATTCACAGTTCATCTAGTGACAGAGAGAGCAGCTTATACAGTCATTTGCCACTTAATGAAAGGGGTCCTAGTGAGAAATGCACCAGGCAATTTTGTCCCATGCAAACATCATAGGGTGTCTCACACAAACCTACATATGGTATGGCCTAGACTACATGGTACAGCTTACTGCTCCTGGGTTACAAACCTGTACAGCATGTCACTGTGCAGAGCAACATGAGACTAAATCAAGCACAAGAGAAAGTGATGCAACCAAGAGACACAGTAAATGAGGCTGCTACCCAAGTAATGCAGCGTTCTGCTTTACAGCAAATTATTTTTTTATAAGTAGAAAGAGTACACTCTAAGGTAATGATAAAACATACAGTATAGGAACTACATAAACCAGTAACACCGTCTTTTATTATCATTATCAAGTACGATGCACTGTAAATAACTGTATGTGCTGTACTTCTACATGATGGGCAACGCAGTAGGTGTGTTCAAACCAGCATCATCACAATCACGTAAGCCATATGTTGTGCTACAACCTTACAATGGCTATGATGTCACAAGGCAATGGGGATTTGTCAGCTCCGTTATAATCCTATGTGGCCTCTGTCACATATGCTACCCAACACTGACAGAAATGTCATTATGGAGCACAGGACTGTGCTCTCTCAGGGCGCGCTGCCCAGTGGCACTTCCTGCAGCGATGGGACAGTCTGACGCCATGCAGCCCTAGATGGCGGCCACTTGAAACATGGCCAGCACGTCTCAGAAAATAAATTTTCTTTATTACTATTGAATTTTAATTAAATAAAGTTTTAATTTCAATGGCCATATGTGGCTGGCTAGTGGCTACATGTTAGGACAGTGCAGATCTAGGGAGAAAATTCTGGTAGAAAAAGAACTAAATTATAATCTGGTTAAAATTAGAATGCTTCTCAAAACTTAGCTCTCCTACTCAATTTTTTAAAATAAAGTATATGTATGTTTACTTGTATAAGTATTCATACACATACTACCATTGTTATTAAAATAGGACATATCTGACTACTACTTTCTGCATGTCATCAAAGCAATTTATTTATCACACTGTGCTTTTTCCACCCCTGGAGGATAACAACACTTGGATCTTCCCTACTAGAAATCAACATAGGGCTGACAGGTAACAAAAGACAATATTAGGTCTTGGAAACAGGCGAAAAAATGAAGATTGGATGCATTATTTAACATTTTAAGTTATTTTCTTTGTTATGCTCTCCTTTTCAAAATGAGAAGTATGGGATTGGTCTCACAACTTTTTAAAAAATGTTTAATTCTATCCACTTAACCATGACATCACTAACTTACCGTATCTGAAAACCACAAGAGATTTGAATCCTCATAGTACGTAAACATTCCATAGATGGGATTCAAAAGTTCTTTCAACAGTAAAAGAAAGAACTCCTTTGTGACACCACCAGCATCCACTGCTTCTTCGCCATCAAAGATTACCTTAAATCAATGAAAGTAGAATTATACTTCAAAGAATCTTTGGCATTCTATGTCTTTTTTTAGCAAATTCTTTCCAAAGTCAGGACAAAGGAAGGAAGATATAACACAATACACTGATGCAATGAAAATTGCAAGGGGTATCCACTTATTAACAAGGCATGACAGACACAGAATTTTTACTAGGTACTTCAAGGGATACAAAGAAAGTTAGAAGTTTACCATGTGTCCACAGAAAGTATACCATCTATTTAAGGCAGTAAGGTAAACATAAAAGAATCCATTAGACAATATATTTTATTTTCAAAGAGTCAAATAATTGTTTGAGAGGTAAATGTTCTGAAACACAGAGAAAAGCAATGATTAAGCTGAGTAAAAAAAGTGGTTCTGAAGAAACTATGCATGTGGAGGGGAGGAGAGCATTCCAAGTAAGCACAGACCTGGGCTCTGTGAGGGGCTATAAGAAAACCCATAAACAGACCCAAAAAGGGCATGCTGGGGCCATAACGATCATCACAGTAACAACTACAGCAAACCAGCAAATGAGAGTTACTACATGCCAGCACTTACACTCTATTAACCTAATCCTCAGAACAGCCTCATGCATAGGTATTACTATTATCATCCCCAATTTCCAGGTAAGGGCTCAGGCACAGAGCTAAAAACAGCATTTGAGAAAGCTTATACTGTGGCTGTCTTCAAGGTTGCCTATGGCAGGATGAGAGAAACTGTGGGGTCAGACATTACAACTTTGATCACATGGAAACAGCAAAAGGCAGCCCAGGTGTGCCACAAAGCAAGAACTATCTTATCAGAATTACTGATTGAAAACAGGAGGCAAAAAGAGGTCCCTGATAGATCAGAAATATAACCCAGAAGTTCTAGGGAAAACTCCCAGGCACACTGATGGGACAGACACTACTCATTGGACATTCTAAAAAGAGTGGCGATATTGTGGAGACCATGAGTTTCTTGCTTATTACATTTCAGAAACTAGTTTACAAGAGGACTGGAAATAGAGATGTGGACATCTGAAGGGAAAAATAAGTAACTTCAAATTTCAAGCAATTCACTAAATATTTATTAATACCTACTGTGTAACAAGCATTGTGCAAAGCCCTGGGAACACAATAAGTAGTAACACAAACATGCAGAGTCTAGGAGGAAAGACAATTTCTTAATTCAGTAACATCAGGGCACTAAGAGTGCCAGCCACAACGGCCAACAACGTCCCAGACAATTCCACTGCCTCTCTACGTTCTCCTTTTTACCTTCTTTCTCTTAAATCTTTGGCATCTAAAAGACTTCCTAGATCCTGGCTTAATAGTTCTGTACTTAGTTGAAGCTTTAGTTTTGCTGTTGTTTACTCATTTGGGGTAGAGCTGGAACAGATACACCAAAGACAACAGACAAAGAAAGCCCTATAATCCCTCAAGTAATCCACTGGCATTTTTATCTGATATATGTTGACATGTGCTGTTTGGTAATTTAACAGAAGGAGGTGATTAAACTCTTGTAAAATGGATGAAAGAAATAACGAATGGCTGCACTCCACAATTTTAATAATAATATCTTTGTTGCTTCATCAACACTGTTTAAAAGAAAATTAGGAAGGTATTTAGAGGAATATACTGCAGGGCTCACTTTGAGAGGCTTTTTTAGATCAATATCGGAATGAATGCTCAGCTCTCTTAGGGCATCTCCAACGAGGTTGTTCCTGCGAACATGAAGGACCAGGAAGGGGCTTCTGGCCAGCAGAGGCTCCAAGGTGAGAAGCATGAAGACATTCTGCAGGTTGGCTCCATTGACCGCCACCTGGAATGGCACACCAAGAACACAATCACTCAGAGTGCACCTGAGGGTGGGCACAGCCAGCTGTGCCTTTCAATCTGGGGTGTGTGGGGACACGCCGACTGCATCTCCATTGTTCTTTATTATTTTTGTCTTAACTTTTCCAGTTAGGTTTTCCAAGTTACTGTGTTTATAAAACGCACAAATCTTTCTAATATGAACCCAAAGAGATTAAGTGAAATACTCTGTGAACCATATGATCCATAACCAATCCCTGGAAAGTGATTTAGGCACAATTAAGACTAAAATAGTATTATAATAGAAGAAACAGGAAGGAGAGTGGGTAAAAACCATGACTTTCTAAAGGGCAGAAAAGAAACCTGATAACTATTTGTTAAACAGTCTTTACTCTTTGAATAATGTCCATTTTCCCTGCAAAACCTTCAAACTGTCAATATCAAGAATATATCACTGTGAAAATAGATATATATGTATATATATATGTGTGTGTATATGTACATACACACACACACACACACACACACATACACAAACAGAGCTAGAGAAAAACAGACAGAAAGAGAGATGAAGAGAGACAGGAATAAAGTTATATGTCCATCAACAGTAGGGATTGGTAGGTTTCAATTGCTAATTCACAAATATCTTTGTAGGCTTTTCAAAACCAGTTATTTTTTATAATAAAAATATGTACTTAAAATAAATCTCTATAACTAAAGTTTTAATTCACTGAAGAATTACCAAGCTCCACTTAATTATCTCTCCATCAGGGGTCAACAAACAATTGGCCCAAATCCAGCCTGCTGCCTGTTTTTGCACAGCTCGAGCTCATAATGGTTTCTGTATTTTTTAAATGTTGAACAAAAGCAAAAGAAGAATACTTCACCACATGTGAAAATTACATAAAATTCAAATTTCAGTGTACATACAATTCTATTAGAACACTGCCATGCTCACTCATTAACACAGTGTGAATCACTGCCATTGTGCTACGACAAGGCTGAGAAGTTGAAACAGACTGTGAGGCCCACAAAAACTAAATTATTTACTGTTGGGGACCACCCTGCCTGGTCTCAGGAAGTTGTAACCCCCAGTGACTTAGGCTGAGTGAGAGACCTCTGAACCAGGAGCCACTAATGAGACAAAAACTTATTTCCCTGGCATGAATGCTGCCTGTTCAGTGCCTGGCCTCCTAGCTTGATCAGTTAGCCAATGACGGGTAAGATTTCCCACGGAGGGAATCACCTAAGACAGGCATGATCATGAGGAGGCCTCAGGGAAGAGACTCGGGGCTGTGGAAATGAAGGGGTGATCAACATCAACCCCTGCCCCCTCGGCTTTGTTAAAGCCTGAGTCTTTGTTCTTAGATGTGAGAAATCCAAATCTCCTGGCTGACTCTGTCTCCTGCCCTTCTCAGGCCTGTGGAAATAGCTAAAGGGTGCAGCCCAGACCAGAGATGGCAGAACCCCAGGGTAATCAGGCCTGGGACATAGAATATGCAAGATCCTGTGAGATCTGTTTGCTGGAGGATGTTATTAACTTGGAATTTAAACGCACAGACAGGAACCAAAACAGCCCTTTGGACCCTGTAGTTCTTTCACATGATAAAACTCCAATCTTTGCCCAGAATCTCAGTGGGGGTTCTGTCAGCATCTTTGAAAGTCACTTATTCCCTTTAATGTTTTCTGCCAGACTGTGAATCCACAAACTAAGTCTGCATTCTTAATAAAAACCTGCTTGGGAATGGAAACAGGGCACTCTCCAGGAGAGAGAGTGGCCGTACTGTCTCTGTTCCCCCACAGGACCTGGTTGTCTCTGTATATGTTTTTCTCGTGTTTCAACAAGCATCTGTAGCAGAGATGGATACTGCTGGCCGGTATCCTCTACAATTTACTATGCGCCCTTTATGAAAACGCTTCCCAACTCCTCATCTGTGCAAACGTGTATTCGCTTATATATGTTGTATTCAACAAAAAAAACTGCTAAAAGTTGTAATAGTTCTAAAAGTTAGAATCAAACTGATCCAGATATACTTTCTCCTACTAGTAAAAATTACAGTGGAATGTGTAAATTGAAAGAAACACATAAGAAGAGGAAATCATTTTAAAAGTATGATACCTGCATCTGTAGTTCAGCATCTGTCTGCAACATTTTGGTCTTGGCTTGGGCATCAAAGATGAAAGGGTAGGAACAAAGTGTTACAGCATCCTAAAGAAAACATTATTGGCAATATTGTAGTATCCACAGAGAACAGTGCTTGAAAAACATATAAGTAAATTTAAAAAGAATCATTTACCTGTATTATAGATGGTCTAGCCTTCTGTGTAAAGAAAAATAAAAAGTCTCTTAGTTGAATTGCAAACCTAAACTTTTTACCCCTACAAATGTGAAATACAAATAACAAAACACATAAACTATCTATTTGTACATGGAATTAACCCATTTGAATGGCTGACTGAATTTTTGATGGAATAAACCAAATGTTTTGATGGACATAGGCTGAGAAAAAAACTAAAAAACAATCTTTAAAAATTGTTAAAGGACCATTACAGGCCACGTCACTAACTCGATAATTCACAGCCTTAATAGAATTCTCTTTTATAAAACAAAATTAATGCCAAAACATTAAAACCCTGACTCCAGAGGTTACCTTTGTTGGGTAAAGTTAATGCAAATTTCATTTATTTGTCAGTATGTAACATCTCTTTCTTACACACACACACACACACACACACACACACACACACACAGAAGCTGTTACTCCAGAGAAATCAAATATTTAAAGCTGTCCCTGTTCTAAGTTCCATGTATCTGAGCCTCTGGTTCTATTTTGTTTGTCAGTTTATTTTGTTCATCAGATTCCACATGTAAGTGAGACCATATGGTATTTGTCTTTCTCTGACTGGCTTATTTCACTTAGCGTGGACCTGCTCTCCAGGTCCATCCATGCTGTCACAATGCTTATACCCACGCTGTCATCCTGCATACAAGTTCTTCGGCTACTCTATTTCCTATACTGTACTTTACACCCCACTGGCTATTCTGTGACTACCAATTTGTACTTCTTAACCCCCTCGTCTCTTCACCCATTCCACCACACCTCCTCCCATCTGGCAACCATCAAAATGTTCTTCCTATCCATGATTCTGTCTCTGTTCTACTTGTTTGCTTAGTTTGTTTTTTAGATTCAATTTTGTAGATAGATGTGCGTTTATTGCCATTTTTTGTGGTTGTTAATAACTGTGAGTTTGCTCTCATTTTATTGTACATGTTTTTTATTTTCTTTTTCTTAGATAAGTCCCTTTAACATTTCATAGAATAATGGATTGGTGATGATGAACTCCTTTAACTTGACCTTATCTGAAAAGCACTTTTTCTGCCCTCCCATTCTAAATGAAAGCTTTGCTGGATAGAGCAATCTTGGATGTAGGTCCTTGCCTTTCATGACCTGGAATACTTCTTTCCAGCCCCTTATGGCCTGTAAGGTCTCCTTTGAGAAATCAGCTGACAGTCTGATGGGAACTCCTTTGTAGGTTACTGTCTCCTTATCTCTTGCTGCTTCTAGGATTCTCTCCTTCATTTTTACCTTGGCTAATGTAATTATGATGTGCCTTGGTGTGTTCCTCCTTGGGTCCAACCTCTTTGGGACTCTCTGAGCTTCCTGGACTTCCTGGAAGTCTATTTCCTTTGCCAGAATGGGGAGGTTCTCCTTTATTATTTGTTCAAATAAGTTTTCCACTTGTTGCTCTTCCTCTTCTCCTTCTGGTAGCCCTATAATTCAGATGTTGGAACTTTCAAAAATGTCCTGGAGGATCTTAAGCCTCTCCTCATTTTTTTTGAATTCTTATTTTTTCATTCTTTTCTGATTGTACAGTTTTTTTCTTCCTTCTGGTCCACTCCATTGATCTGAGACCCAGCTTTCATTCCATCACTATTGGTTCCCTGTGCATTTTTCTTCATTTCACTTATTGTAGCCTGCATTTTTTCATCTAATTTGTGACCAAAATCAACCAACTCTGTGAGCATCCTGATCACCAGTGCTTTGAACTGTGCATCTGATAAGTTGGCTATCT